>JAQBSW010006426.1:0-48638 GCA_029291075.1 Eudiplozoon nipponicum | reverse complement strand
ACAGAAATGAGGCAAACTAAACTTCTGCACAACACCATTATGGCCAAGTTAGCATTCGGGCAAGGCGACATCAGCATTACAGCTTCCTTGCGGATTTCATTGTATCACATCATAAACAAACCAAACCTCGCAGCTAACTTTGCCCTACTAAGAAAAGAAAGTTAAGAAGAGGATTCTACTAGACATCTACAACAAGATCGCCACTGAGCTCGATTCGATTTAGCATTGACTCATTGTCCTGAGAGAAAGCGCCCCGAAACGTAGATAAAAAATCGGTAGAAGTTGGTACTATAGCATTTCCGGCGCACAAGAATATTATGGAAAGCTTAAAAAGACGAGACCAGTGAGAACTCATCAATCAGTGAAAAAACACACTGTGCGCCTGGAAATGTAAAAGAATCAAGATTTTCACCGACATATGAGTGCTATTAATTGTCCCTCAAAAGCAGATTGCGATTTCAATCAAAGGCGTAAAACATTGAAAATGTAATGTAGACGATTGTATGATAAGTTTTAGACAGGAAGAGTATACCTGTTGTAACTGAATACTGTTTTATGATAATTGTTTTTACAAGGCTTCTCCGCGTGGTTATATAAACGTACAAGTTATTTATAATAACTCTAAAACTGAACCAACACACAAATTGACTTTATTTCGTAATGAAAACGTGGAAAGCAGTCGTAATTAGATGAACTGTACAGACAGCTCCAGGAGCTTTACCTCCAATGGAAATTTAGGACTAGATGGTAGTCGGCAAAAAGACTGAATGAGAACTGATGGAGCAGCCAAAAATGCTGATCACAACATGCATGATTTAAATTCCGATCCCGCGTATCCATTTGTTCTAAAACACCTAAAGCATGTAAATTTAAATATACCACAGCGTGACTGTTGAGATCCGTTGAAAATCTAGTGCAACATACCTCTGAAGTACAGTGCTCTTGTTTTAGCTTATTCTGATTTGCAGCTACTTCTATCGTTAGGTCGTATTCTGGATCAGTTTCAAGTAACTGAGTCTCCTTCAACGGCAATTTATCTTCCAACCAACATCGTCTCAAATACACATATTCCCTGTCCGCAAGCATGAGAATCCAAGGATACTTGACTATCCAATGCACAAATTCTGTGCCTCCAAATGAATCAGATGGGGCACAAGAGTTACAATCCGAAGGAGCTGTAATAGCAGAATTTGTAATGCTAGTTGAAAGACCAGAAGCAGAGTCGACACCCGAAGATGAAAAAGAAGTTGGAATTTCCTGTTTGGCAATTGGTTCACATAATCTTTGTGATTGGATTTCAACCGACATCTTATTGGATGTGTTACCACCACGGTCAACTGGTGTCACGTCAACGTTCACCGATTCTACCGTAAAGGATTGTGAATTTGTAGAGCATTCAGGTATGGAATAATCAGAAAGTTTACTGTCCGGAAATGGTCTCGTTGTATATTGTTCAGGAGAGAAAGATGATGAGTCATGATGTGGTAGACACCCATCATGAAGATGATTTCCTGTGCTATCACATTTGATTAGTTCAAGCTTGACAATATTCTCCCTATCCCAGATGCGACGATAGGCCAAGTTGAGTTGAACCTCAACGAAGCTCAACGGAGTAACGTCGTCAAAACTGCCGTAAACTATTGAGCATGCGAGCCAATAAAAAATAATTGAATGGAAATTTTTATTTGCCAATTTAACGCACGCTCGTAACCAAAAACACTTAAATTAGAATTTTATGCGAAACAACTAAAATAATAACGCTTCCACTATATTAATTAACAAAATTAAAGAAGGTGTAACCGAAATAAATATCCTGCTGAACATAATCGGCAATCTCCTAAATTTTTGGAGTCTCTAGTATGCCTAACTTGATTTAAGAATAAAAATTTACCGAAAAATATATGCCACTTATTTTATAGGGTACAATTGAATTAATTGCACTCGACTCAAGCTGGATATTCCCGGCTCTTTCGCAAGTTTTTTTAAGGAAATATACAATCTAAGTGAAAAACAACAGCAACAAAGGTAGATCACATTCAATTTAAAAATAAATTGGACGTGATTTATCTAGAAAAGTAAAACATTTTAGTTTTTAAAATTTGGTTCAGCTAAGGAATTAGTAGGATTTTACGAAGAGAGGTAGACACGGCTCTAGAAATAGGCATAGTAACAACTTTATAGGCAAAATCGTTGAAATTTTGAATGTTTGAGTGCCTATGTATGTTTTGAGTTTAAAACTGCCACAAAATACATCCTACAAGTAACAACGCAATATAACGTAGCGACAAAACAATATCAACAAATCGCCCACTTTGCGTCAGTTTTCACAATTTAACAACTAATAATGCTGCCACTACAACTATCTTCCTGCTATCAGTACTTTTACGTTAGCTACTACTACTTCACAGAAATACACCAGAGCAGGATACGGATACTACACTCATACAAAACAACAAAATTCATAGGGGTGTATGAGCTCAAACTAAGAGTATGCCGCCCATGTCTACTGAATAGTTTAGACAGTGTTAGGCGGGCCATTTTTATTGAAAGTCTGGTAAGAAATATTACATGGGTGTCGAAGCGCTTTTAGAATAGTTTAATGAATTATAAAGACACAAAATAATTCTTCAAAAAATTACTTTGAATTGTATGCAGCCAACTTTTCTATAGGTAAATCTTTACAAATATTCTTAATAAGAAAAAATGTGAATCCCTTTGCATTGGTTTGAACACAACTATTCAGATTGAGATATCAGAAAGAGATCGTCACAATGGCCAACAGAATAGCGCAACATCATTCGGATATGAAAAGAGTTAAAGTTGAATTGGACACATCTGAAACATAACCTAAAGGCGAATGATGTCCAATGTCTCAGAAATAAGTTAATATCGAACAAAATTACATTTTTTAAATAAAGTAAAATGTGGTTAACGGCTGTCCTCAGTCAGTCGGACTACTATGATGGTATGCATTAATACTTAGATATTACGGATTTGCACATTAAAATAAAAAGACCAAACTGATAGGCTGCGACAGAAACTGTCTTAAAGAAGTATTGATAGCGACCAACACACCACATATAAGCTATCTAAACTTCTCTGTTATAGATTAAGACAATACCAATACCGTTTAAAAGCTCGCTTTATATAGCATACAGTGATTTAGCTTTGAAGTCGCAATGTCGAAGAATTTATATGAATAACAATTCGTATAATGGATTGTACCGTCCACTTGCTCCACATTTTTTGACAAAATATATGGTGAATATAGGTATTGGTACCGCATCCCACTGATGAGTAGCCATAAGAACAAAACGCAGGTGTACCTATGATTATAAATTCCATTTATGTTGACTTCGCCATATACTTCTGGTCCCATTTGAACTGCACGCATTATTTGAATAAATCTATCTGAGTGGACACCCCTGATACAAACGTGTATGTGTGATACTTGGGAGATATAGAAGTTACCTTAATTTATGGTGAAAATGTGGCAAATTCGTTAAATAATTAGAAATTGCCAGAAATCAGCATAAAACAGGACCACAAATATACCTAATTTGAAGACCTTGTACATGGTGCTTATTGATATATATGAACGATTTCACAGTGGCTTTTGTAATATACCAGAGGCATTTCTGTCAGTACAGATTGCATGACGGTTTTTGTACCTTTATGATGCAGTGGGCTAAACTGGCCCGCAAGCTGATTAGAACCAACGAGTTCTATTTCCGCTGGCATGGAAGAGAAATCAGCTTCTACTGCATCCAAAATAAAGATTAGAAAATAGGAGCCATAACACAACTCTGCCGAACACAACAGCCAATCGCAAAGTATTTGGAAATACCCGAAGAATGCGATCACAAGCCTAGAGTTCAGCATAAAAGGCTCCAAGAAAGCAAAATCTTTTGGCCGGAACACCAAATTGAGACAGCTTGTCCAAAAATTGATTTTAGCGTCTTGTCGGTCCTTTATAAGACTACAATTCTTTGCCAACTCATTTAAATACCTAGATCCGATGTTTATCTCATATAACAGAACGTTTGCTAATAAATCTATAAAAAAGCGGACAAAAAATTTATTTTTAAAACAACTGTGTATAATCCAGCCGGGAGTTCAATTCTCGTGTAGCCGAATTACTCAAATACAGTAGTTAGCAATTCGCTCAGCTGAGCACCCACCAGAAAAACATTTCGTTGTTTTGTTGCCACAGTTCCTATTTCCATATAAACAAAACAATATCCACCATGTGCCACGTATGCTACGACATTTGGAGAGTGCATTTAACGAGTAGATAAAGTATGCCAAAATGTATGAACCATGAAGCGGCGAAACTAGTTAAACACCAGTGCAATCAGAACAGTGCTCCTATTGGTGAACTTGAAATGAGTGAGGATAAATCCAAGCTATCACTAAAATTCGGGTAGCTATTTAAATAAAAGTATCAAGATATCGTTAACTTGAATATCCATTTTGAACAACCAGCCACAATTACTGTATTCGTCGAGGAATGATATACTTAACAAAGCCTTCAACAAGTGGTGTTGTAACACCAGATACCGTGAACTCATCTGCACGCTTCGGTGTCCGCGCTTTCACCCAACAACGAATGATCCTGATGATCCCCATTCAGTGTAGTTTCATCTTCCAACGACTTCTCCTCGAACCAGACCAAAATTTCGACGTATTCCATGCAATAGTCTAAGGGCCAAATACAATACAGCAGGGAAAACCTTATTCTCCGACTTTCTTACCTTCGGGCACATCTTATTCGGTTTCGCTTTCGACCTGAATTTCAAACTGGCCAAACCCAATCTGCCATCATAAGATAGTTACCACGCCACCTGGGGAAGTGATATTAGATTACAGTGTTATGGAAAGAAAACATAGTCAGTCTAATTTAAAAATTTTGTAAGAAGCCAAATGTAATTCATTAGCCAGTCCGGTTTATTCCGCATTCGGCACACATCAGGTAGTTTCACAATTTCTGTGACCGGTATTTTAGCTAGGGTGCATTTGGTCCAGGCTTGAAATTCCTCTCCTACATAACCGAAGCCGGGCATTGTATGCAATTTTCAGTTTTACAACAATATATTTCTTGGTCAGTGTTTCCTTCATACGCATCTTATTCAGAATCGCTTCAAAAAATCCATACGTGATCAATCCTTATAAGACTGACACTATGACGCGTAAGAAAGTGATATCAAAGTAAACTATAATGGACGAATATACATATATATATATAATATATATATATATATATATATATATATATATATATATATATATATATATATACGCATTTACCCATAATCTGGTCGCCTGTATTCAGAACACATGTGCATTGAAAACATGAAAATTTGCAGTAAGCCTTAGAAGGAAATATCGTACCAAACTGCATCGGGGACGTCATATAGGAAAGGATAAATCAATTGTTTGCTTGCCCGAGTACATTTTATTATCTCTACCAACAGAAAAACTCTTCAACATGCGGTATTTGCTGCGAATTTAAGAGTATATCATGCCTTGGCTCCTAGACTACACAAGTGTTTTCGGACAGTCACGCTGCAAATGAGGATTAACACAGGTTGCTTACGAGTTGTAAGCAACATCAAAGCGTAAAAGCTTCTCTAAACTGGATGCTTAGATTATAAGTACTAGCAGAGTCCATTCTGCCAAAAGTGTATAGACGTCTACAGGTTCATAAGCGAATATCGTAAGGCACTTCCGAAATATCCTCAATGTGCAACCTATTTCAAGTGATGTGATAAGAAATGCAGTCACTCTTCGATCCGGTTACGAGATGAACTTCAAAATTCTTACTTCTAATAGAGTGACAGTTTGAATTGCTTGTCCTTTTCACTAAGCATCAAGTTCAAGGCATTCAGATCGAGTGTACTTTCCGTCCTCTTTTATTGTGTGGGAATTTGGAGATGATAGACTATAACTTCCAGATACTGAACAGAATTTGGATTCCGTGTATTCGCTCGCTTTGGTTCAGATCATTGATAGATGAACGCCAAAAAGTATTAAAGAATGAAAAATTACGAATAGATCATTTATTTTAGGCTGCTCTTTGATGTAAGAATATCTTCAAACTTGATGTGTAACACAGTTTGCGGTGGTAACGGTACTGTTACACTTCTACTCACAAAGCTACCAATACAACCTCGGCGGATGGATGGAACCACCGAAGAGGTAGACGAGCGATCTAGCGGATAGAAATTACAATTCGCAATACCAGTCACCTGATTACATCACACCGAACCTTTAAAAAACCATAAGACACATGAGCAAAAGTTGTTAGCAAACAGTGCTCAACAAAAAGGATGGTTTAATTATGTCTTATCGGTATACGCAATTATCCACCTCATCGTGTCGGAAATCTAGATCATCATTTAGGTAAGTATTTACTTATATATAAATAAATTTAAATACAACGGTGATTTTACTTTAGCATTGATTTTATGCTTCGTCTCCTTCTATTTGCTGCATAAATCTATATTTTGTTTCAAATTAAGAATAAAATTATGAATATTTTCATATCTGTAACGAATTCGGAGATATATATATATATATATATATATATATATATATATAACTGTTCATTGCTATCTAGTAAAACACTGATAGCATAAAAAGAAATTGACAGCTTGCCTCTATATTCAAACGGCACAGAAGATTGAACAAAAGGGCGTTTAGAGGCTCCATTGAGTCTGTTGGAAGGCACATTTGAATCGATTTGGTTTAGTATCGTAGTCTCCTCCTCCATACTACCTCTTTTAGATGGTACTTGCTCATGTATTTCTGCACAACCGTTTTGATGGACAACGTCTTTAGCAAATCGAGTAGAGCTAGTTGTTTGTGGGATAAATGAAGCCATAGGTCGTTGCCAGACCTTCACTTTTGGATTGTCAACCAAAATAGTCCAGCTGCTATCCACAAAATCGCTCGTCGAAAGCAACTGCTTCGATTGAGATATAGATTCAATATCCCGGATACTATAATCCACTTCCAATCTTTCAGAGTCATTTTCTAACATTTTTAATGAGTTACCTTCCTTTTCGGACAACGGCATGGATGCTGCTTCAGATTTGCTTGCGCTTGATGATGTTAAACTTAACAATTGGTTTGCAGTGTCAGTCAACTGGAATCCAGAAGGAGGGGAAAATCGATTATCTGCTTCTCTGTTATTCTCTACTTTGGACTCGTTGGTTATTCCTTTTTGAAGTGATCCGACAGTAGATTCAGGCAGAAGCTGCTCATCAGACCTACTTGCTTCAAAGCTCATCGATTTATCCTCCACAGGACAAGCTGACAGTTTCTCTGATGAGGATAAGCAGTTTTCTTTATTACGAATTGGAGATTTCAAATGCTGCCGGAAAAAGTCATGCATAAAGCGCTGTTTTTTTATACACCAATGACGGACTTTAAGAGATAGCGGTGGCTCGATACACTGATTATAATAGTAGCTGTGAGAATCGTCAACGTCTTTTGGGGTTTGTGTTTGTGTTCTACTTTTTCTATAGGCATTCAAGGCGGCCATTGAAAAGTCTAACTCATTCAAACCAAAGTCGAAAGGCAGTAAATCCAACAGATACGGTCTCAACTGAGAAAATTCCACAATAGTTGAAACATCTAGGGAGGAAACTGATATTTCATGCTCAGTATCATTTCTAAGTTCAGATTGGACAATGCCGACAGAACTGGAAGTAACCAAAGCAGAATTTGACGGTTGTGTGCCGGAGCCTGCTCTTAAATAATTTTCCGACATCAAATTATTTGTTTCAAACGACTGTTCGGTGAGAATCGACGAGGCGGATTGTAGACCTCCTCGTCTATCTTCACCATCTGGAAATACATTACAAGGAAGAGAAGATATTTCTTCGTTTCCATTTTTTTGCTTCAATGATAACTCAGTCGACACAACTGATGGCTTACTGGTTCCTCGAATATTAAACTGATTCAGACTGCTACATTTGCAAGAATGTACAAAAAAGTAAAATAATAAAGATAAATCAAAACAGAACAATAACGAAGCATATTCAAAAGGAAAACAGTCTTTTCAAATAAATTCTCTCATCGCAATCCATTATCATATGTACTTCATTCTCGCATTAATTGACCATTAAACTGGTGGATTATGGGCAGTTCATGACTGACAGAGCAATATAGGGGGGAACTTCAAATTATACATCAAGAATCAGATAACTTCAAATTTCGCATAAATCTAGTAAAATGTCAAGTTATTTATCTCAAACTACTTGAACATTAAAAAATCTTTTGTAGCCAAAAGCAATCACTGGCGGCTGGACCTTAGCTTTAGGGAATTGGCTGTTGTGCCTTTAGGAATTATCTGAGTCTACAGGTGAAAGTTTAGTGCTGTGGAAGTTTCTCATACCTGGCAAGCCAATGCAGTGACCAGACAAAGAATTGTAACACGATAGAAATGGACGAACAAGTGTTCATTTCCATCCAGCACAATTAATAATTTCACGGTTACGTGTCATTTAGACAATAGTTAAATATGCAGATGCAATGCTTGCTAGTAGTAGTAGTAGTATTAGTAGTAGTAGTAGTAGTAGTAGTAGTAGTATATTGGCGCAGTGTCCGTTCTTACTTGTGATTAGCTAAATATTGTTTGTTGCGGAGAACTAATATATATGCAAGTACGTATTAGATGTTGCGAACTTAGTAACAAATTAGTTCAGTTGTAACCAGAAGGATAAACCAAAGACAGCGTTAACGTGAAGTATAATCTCATGCATATTCGTTTCGTGCTTACTGGCGACTCATCAGTAGGAGACGGTATTACGCCCTTTAACCATTAGTATCCTTTACAGACTTGGTATATGTATTATATAGTGTGAGTTAGTGTTGAAGTCGCATTGTCGTAGACATTATATGATGTTAGCTTCACTACTGCAGGTATACACATTCGTCTAGGAGATTGTACCGTCCTTTTATCCCACATTCCTCACCCAAACATATGGTGGTTAAAGGGCGTAATACCGGCGCATACTGATGAGTCGCCAGTAAGCACGAAACGAATGTGCATGAGATTATACTTTCTGTTCATGCTGTCTTTGGTTTATCCTTTTGGTTACAACTGAACTAATCTGTTACTAGGTTCGCAACACCTAATACATACTTGTAATTAGCTAGTTAGCAGGAAATTGATGTGCCAATTGGATTGCAAAACTTTTTCGTTCTGACTGGTATATGCTCTTGATCTAATATAAGCTAACTTAAAGGTATGTAATACAAGTAAAATTACAATATAAAAACGGAAATATACAACATGATAACCATAAATAACGATGTTTTTGTAATATTTCTAGTTTCAAAGACTATTGATGCACTCTTCGCACCTGCAAACTTTAAACAAATTACTCAACTAAACGTCAACACAACCACGCGGACATTAAACTGCAATTATTATTCACATGGAATTACATCTCCCACGCCGACAAGAAACGTGGGAGTACAACAGAATTCAAAATTAGAACTACATTTTTTATTTCCTCATTTTCAATGAACAACGCAATTAGGCATGAAAAATGCACCAAATAAGCAGATTAAATCTCTATTGCATATATACAAACAGGCCTACAGAACATTAACTGACTACTTTATAGCCAATCACAAATGAGCATCTAATTTAAGTCCGCCTTCTGGGAATGTGGAAAGAAGACATGATAAACGCATGAGAATTCATTTCACAAAAAATACATTAAAGTATTTCAGCATAATAATTAATATTTAATAATGTCTCAAACAGCATATTAGTACTACTACAATCAAAGCCATTTTTTTATCAACAAGATACGAATGCAAAAAATGCAACTGAACTAAGGTTTGTTCCATTTAAGACATGTGTTAGGCATATTCTCGAATAACTATCCATTATTTTGAGCCCCAGAAGCAATCAATTAGCTGGTAAACAGTAAGGACTTCAAGCATACTTCGTGATGTACACAAAAGGCCTCTCGCAATCTAACCTTCCCTTTCTGTAGCTAAAAAGTACGGTATTATCCTATATTTAATAAGATATTTATATTGAGCAAACAGGTCTTAACGTACTTAAAGTTCATTGAAGTTACAATTCCAGATAAATGCGAATCAACGATGAAAACCACACGTCCACAACTCATTGATGAATAAGATTTTGCTTTCAAACTCGTCGCAATACAAAATCAACTGCCATAGGACACACGCATCCAGTACCGGAAAACAAGTGACATTCTAATTTAGCTACCTAGGCAGTACTTAATAAATTTTAAAAATTTATTTATTATTATTAATTTTTCTTTGTTTTTGTCGATAAAATTCAAGACACTATTATCTTTCAGATTTGCAACTACTAGCAACCTTAATCGAGTTTAAATGACAACCACCTGGTGTGCGTACTAGAAGTCGTTCAGCTAGTCAATTTAAAAAATGCTGTATCCCTAGGGACTGTTATAAAAGGCGTAAAATAAAATGCCGGAGGTCTTTAACATAAATGCTAAAGAAGATATATAATGAAATACATAACAGGAGAACGGAATAGTACCAGGAATATTTCAGCTATTTACAATATTTCATTTCCTATTTCTCTAAAACACATAGGGCTCATTCGGAATTATTAAGGGAAATTACGGTTTTAAGTGAGACATATAATCTGGAAAAGACGATATATCTAGAAAATACGTGACATAAGCAGACAAATCTAATAACTCGCCAAAATGCAAGAAAAAATATCCTCAACAAACTTTTGTTCATTCATTTAAAAATCGTGTATACTCGGTATGTAATTCAAACTTTAGTGTAGTTAAGATAAATTTGAATATTTTAGCAAGAACTTACCAAAATTATTTCCAAGTAAATTCACTTTCAACCATTCAATAAATTTTTCTTCTCCATCATCATCACCATGGACAGCCATACAAAATCCAATAGTAACTAATGTTTCACTGTCATATAACCATAAGAAGCGAAACAAAAAACAAGAATTTTTTTATAAATAACGACAAAAATAATAATTTAGGCACACAAATTATTAGTGAGATTTACGAGAGAGAGAGAGAGGGAAGGAGACAGAGATTATAACTGGTTACTATTAGTATATTTATCTAGATAGCTCACAGAAGTGAGACAAAGTAAACCTTTACACAATAACACTATAGCCAAGTCAGTGTTACGACAAGGCAGTTTTGTTTTCAAGAGGCTCTTTCGTCATATTATTTAGTTTTTGTATTGCCATGTCCAAATCTGCCCATCTTGTTTCTTACACCAACCTAGCGCTGGATGATAGAATATATTAACAACTTTGTGTGCACACTACTTTTAGACATAATATCGAATTAAAAATTGCGATCCACCGAGACAAATGTGTCTTTGAAGTTAAGGAGGGCGGTTATTGTGGGACGACGATATAAATGTCGCTGTTGAAGAACTTGCCTTAACGTAATATACTATCCATACTACTACGTCCTGAGCGGAATCAGGCCTATTCTTTTCTATTGTGTGATTCACGTGAAGCGCTAAAACGATGTAAGAAAATCGCAGCAAGTAACCTAGACACGGCTGGAGTCAACGTTACATCAGAATAGTTATCACATCATTTACGATTATTTTTTTTTAAAGATATGAATGGTGGTCGACTCATTACAACTTAGTGGTACGACCTCCTCATTAAATATAGTACAAAATAGGCTACTCAATGCTCCCGAAACTATATCACCAACATCATTAAATAAACTCGGAAACAAATCAACAGTGTATGCAGCTTTGCGGCGTTTAAGAGATAGGATTGCATCCTATATTTCTAACTTTGATGGTTCTTCGAGGCTAGCATTGCACACTTTTGATACAGACATGCTTTCGGTAATTGGAACTAACACAGGTTCCGAAGAAAATTGGTCTTTGAAATTTTCAGCCCACCTATCAAGACAACTTATTTCATCTGTTATTAAATGGTTGTTACTATCATCTATAGTTTCGCTAACTTAATTTTCTCGGATCTGTTGCGCGAATAAGTTGGAACAAACAGCGACTATTACCTTACGCGAACGCTTCCACCATTTCTTCAGCCTTTTTTATCAAAAAGGATTCGAGAGAGACTTTCAGACTCTGCTTAAGTTGGCGTCTTACATTTCAACGAGTAGTATTATGAGCTCAACCATGATTAATTTGGCGTCTTGATTATTTCTACGAGAGCCTGCAATGTCGCATGCCATAGTACCTGCATTCTGCATAGTGGAACTTATCTTGGTCCAAAGTAAATTTGATTTTTCACCATCAAGACCAGTTAAACTATTTTTATACTTTTGTTGGTAGGGGGGTTGTTCGAATTTGCTTACATCTATTTGGGGTTTATTCTTATTTATTTTCCCTGAAAATCTTAGTGCAAATCTACAACGGATAAGTGCATAGTCCGAGTCGACATGTGTTCCAAAAGGAACGACAACCTTGGAGGCAAACACGCCATCTATAACCAATTGCTACATGATTTATTTGGACTTTAGAACAACACTAGGTCTCCCATTCCTAGTGAGGATGGTTAATATTAAGAGTTTTCTTTCTCTTAGATAGTCTTTCAATGAAGGCTAATGAGCACCATCTGCCCAGATGCAAATAGCCAGTTTCCTTCAGCAGCTGAAAATTGCCCTTCGCGTCAGGCACGTTTGCTCTCATTCCGTCACTGAATATTTACTGTTTTATTATTGAGAAACACTTTCAAATATTCGATTTTTGTTTCCTGATGACAATAATGATCGGTTATTATCAAGGACAATGAACTATATTGCACATATATATATATATATATATATATATATATATATATATATATATATATATATATATATATATATATACAGAAATAGAGATTGTCAAAAGTTGCATTTCAAAGGTCTATTTGAGATTTTACTTTATAGGTTCCAACGTAAATTCAAGCGTGCAAAGTTCTGTAAAGCTTTCAATCGTGATCGATGACAGGTTATAGATAGAACACCTTGAACTTACAAAACCAAAGGATGGTGAAAAATCACTTCGAAATTCTGAATAGAGAATAGTCACTTTTTCTAATCTCTAAAAAAGAAATTACTAAAAGCCTCAGAAACTTAATTAAAATACTGACTAGTTTCAATATTTGAACTTACTCAAGCATTTCATCGTCACTAATTGAATCTTGAAGCAGAGAACCGAAAATTGCAGAATAACCAATTCCAGCCATAATAGGAGTCGACAAACTGTCAGCCATTGCCGACCCAATAAAACGTCTAAAACCATTATATCGACGAGAATATGAAGAGTTACGTTGTTTAGTCCTTGAACGCCATGAACTTGAATACCACCGGCCGGATGACCCCGTAAATTTTCTGCCATTCCGCTCTCCTCCAACACTGGTCAAGCCAACAGTCTGATGATAAGACCGAAATTGTCTAAGACAACAATTTATTGAATGAGTAGAAGCACGAAGAACCATTAAGAGCCCGAGAATCATTGGACTGACGATTTCACAATCAGACTAGACGCCGGTTCTAACTCCTCTCACGAACAGAGTATCTAACGACAAAGTCATATTAGCAAATTTATGAGGCAACATTTAAATGAAAACGCTTCCGAAAGGGAAGGAACAGAATTATATCAGCATGAAAAAATGATGCATCATTGTTACAAAATCATGAGTAATGACGGGGAGATGAATGGATAAAACAATTTAATTAATACAGAGAGATAAGGTTGCACACATAATCTAAGCAAATTAAGCTAAAAACGCAAAATCGTCAATAATGCTCCCTTGCTGCTATCATGCTTCTATGGGCTGCAATAGAGCAACATACCGCCTACTCCATTCCTAGTTGAAATTCATTCGTCACATGCAGATGTATTTAAAAATAAATTCGAATTAATGGTATGGGAACGTATACCAAATTAAAAGAAATCGGGACAAATGTCTTCACAAAAAATGAAAACAACTGCCAAACTCGTCCTATCAAGAACACGCACGCACACACACACACACACACACACACATATATATATATATATATATATATATATATATATATATATATATATATATATGCGATTCTAATAGAGAAA
Organism: Eudiplozoon nipponicum; assembly: GCA_029291075.1. Lineage (NCBI taxonomy): Eukaryota > Metazoa > Platyhelminthes > Monogenea > Mazocraeidea > Diplozoidae > Eudiplozoon > Eudiplozoon nipponicum. The sequence continues at coordinate 34,547 of JAQBSW010006426.1, read as the reverse complement.
AAATTGGTCTACTCAATGAAAATCCTTTTCTACCTTACGCAATGTTTTGTTTATACTGACGATATAAATATCTAATTCATTTAAACTCAGTATCATTTCCCAAGGTAACATGGTGACTACTCTATAATGACGGGTCGAAGATGGACAGTTAGAAGTTTACGCGGAAGAGATGCGAAATAGACTCCAGAGGGAAAGGCAAATAAGACAAGTTGTTATATGACTAAAAGTTGGGTTTGGTATGCGACAAAGTGTGTCGCAGTGGTAGTAGTACAAGGCTTTGAAGAAAATGAGCCCCGGTCGTGAAACCGATCCTCCTAATGTATCGCCTTTGCTACTTTAATCAATAATTAGTGAATACTTATTTACACATAAAAAGGGGATATGTGTCCTGCACAGGGCTACAGGAACGCTCATTTCAACAAAACATAATTAAACACTCTTATTATCTGGATTTTGTGTTTCAAGAGGATCCCATAGGCTTCCGCAAAAAACGTGCCGTGTGAAGTAACTCAAATAGTGTAAAATAACGTAGTCACGAGATATCTTGTCTAAATCATCTTTAATTGCAGCCACTCACAAGAGTTGTTTCAGTAACCCGGCTAGCAAGAAGTCAAAGCTTTGTTTAAATATTATAAACAGCGCAAGCAGCATTTCTTACATATTTGTGGCGGTGATTGTGCACTAAATAGCAGCAGGATGGAATTAGTCGGCTTGTAAATTTTTCATCTGATTAATGCAAAAGACACCCAGTCAACCTAGTATAGTAGCACGAATGATGATCGTAAACATAAAGTACCAAACTTGGATTTTGTGCTTCAACAGATGAACAAAAGTTTCTAGATCTTAATTAAAAAAATAATAAATACGAAAATCTCCACAGAATCCACTCTTGTCAGCACCACCACGGAACCTAGGAATACGAATTCGTCGGCACATACTAGCAGCACGTTGTTCAAAAAATGAACATTTTTATGCATCTATTTTAATATCAAATTCTATGAACGATTCGTGACCACAGTGTGCGGCTGCCAAGAGTTCGTCCACCTTTTAGTAAACAGAATAGAATCACCAAAGTATGCGGACTCAAAATCATGTTGTTACATACTGTGTCCAGTACGAGAAGCTTTGTATCAACAAATAATGCATCTACGTAAAGTAGAATAACCTACCTGCGATAAATTACAATTGGTAACAGCTATTATTCTTGAAAGGATTTTTGAAGAGCCAAAAACGCACTGAATCAACCCAGATATCTTTTAGATTATGAATGAGATTCGTGAGTCTAGCCCAAGACGTATAACAGAATCTTGATTTGCACCAAAATGTCAACTGCTCAAAATCATTGCTTTACCAAACTAATCAGACGCTTTCGATTCTTTGCCACACAAGACGTCATGACAAGCTACGTCTAAAAATGGTTTCCTGGCTAAAATTGTTCTAATACTTGAACTCCTCGGCTCGTGTTCGTACCAGCAAGTGTTTTTAAATCTTTGGTAATTAGTCGCGGTGTACGACAACGATACGGTATTGGCTTCATTTTGTTTAATTTTGCTGTCGATGCAATAATTGCTAAAATAACCACGATAATCCCCAGATTAAAGATCTGTGAAGAACTTTGTAAATTGACGCATTTTTTCGGTTTGGTTGTGGTCATCGCCCGCCTAATTATAATGACATTAACTAAAAGCGAAATTTACAAGCCAACCAGCCTAATTAGGACGCCGGTCAATTTTTCTTCATCAGAGAACCTTTTTAAGGAACGCCAATTGTGTTGTTTAGGGCACAGTTTGAGAAAGCCACCTACACATCTCATTCGCTTGGGTGTTGATACGCAGAAGAATTGAATTAGTAATCGCGTAACCGGATAGTTTTCGCCAAATCGTTCACATAATGACTCCGCGCCGAAATCTTATTAAACGAGAGACTTTTGAATGGTTGAAAATCTGTGAATTTTATCTGAAAACATGGCTCAATAAAGAAAACTAGTTAATTTTGCCTTATTGGCATAGACTCTTTAAGAAACCATTATGAGTGGGACTTAAATCTCCTCTTATGTATGTATTTATGTAACTGAAGGTATCGGTTGGAAACAAAGTCATGCCCAATATTTAAATCAAGGTTGCGATCTTGATGCAAACAGCAGTCCAATTGCGTAAATAAGATTTTAAGTATAAACTTAGCGTTGAATAATGTAGAAAATGCAATTCATCCAATTTTTAAATAATTGGCTAACGTACTTAGTTAATGTCAAAATATTCAATAGAAAAGTTTTATGAACCAAAATAATAAGACTGCATAAATAAAGATAAAACGTGAAAGATTATATTCCCGTCAAAGCTAGTATTATTAGAAGACTAAAAATTAACACAACGAAAGTATTCTATATTAAAAAGGCTCTTTTCAGGACTAAGTGAATGGAAGTACAATTAAGATATTTTTATGCAAAACATGAATTCATATTTACGCATGGCCCCATAAACATGAATAGCACTTAAATCATTATTAATGCGAATGAGCCTTTAATATTTTCCATTTCTTAATAAATTTCTATAAAATGTCGTGATACTAATATTTAACGCTCGAAAGGTAATTTTACGAACACAAAAACAGACACGACGTTTACCCTGTAACATAATATTTTTTTTGTAATTTCATCACAGCTTTACTAGATTTTCACATCCTTGGCTAGTTGTTCAATTTTATTGACTATAGACTTCATATTATTATGTTGAAAATATTTGATCGAAGCAGTCTAAAAATTCGTTAAATCAAGTTTGAGAGTTTCAGATAAACACCAAACCAATTGTATTTAACCAGTCGCAAAACAACAAAACTACTGACAGCCACGCAAAATAACGCTATTCGACCTCCCATGATTATCATCAGAGTACGATGGCAAATTTTCTAGCAAGGATCAAACCGCATTGCTTATATATGGAAAGCAAAATTAGATATGCGGCTCTCACCTCGAGCAGTCTCGCATACATTGTACTTGACCTGAAATATCAGCTGCACTGTTCCTATGTAGTCACGAATATTAACATTTTGCAGCTCTTGCCACATATACAACCAATGATTGATTATGTGGGTGGTCATAATAATTATTTAATTAAAGTTGGCAAGCTTTATATAACCACCAATCCCATTTTATCTAACCATTCGCACAGCCTAATAAAATGGAAGTTCTAAACGCACCAGTATGTGTGAACGACGATAATTTTGCTACGTTGTGCAACTGGTAAGATAAAATGGGATTTATGTTTATATCAAGCTCTTAAACTTCCTTTCAATAATCGTTATCATCACCAGTTCAGTCAATCATTGTTAAAGACTAGAAATTATTTGCTTTTTTGTTTTAAGCTTATTCGTGTGAACTATTTCAAATATATCGAGGAGAAATACAATGTAAATTTTTGAATAAATAAAATTATCCGTTTCGTTTTCGCTGCAGATTAGCAAGAAATTGTTTGTTTAATACGCTCAAACCGCAAAAGAATGAACGTCTCGGCGGAAAGCGGGTAACAACGTGTATCTGGGTCAGCCCTCGATTGCAAACCATGTACTTTTTTTAAATCCTGAATTCAAAATGGAGGGGTTCCAAGGTTTCCGAGACAACGGCGCAGTAAATATTCGTTATGAAATGGTTTCAAGAGGGATGCAACGCTTCTAAATTTCAATATTAGTCCACCCAAATTGCTATCTTGATTTACCATTAGATAAAACCACTTATAAAGACTCCAAATGTTTGATATTTGTTTTTGGAAAAACGAAATTATCCTAATTACACTCCCTATATGCAGTTGAAGAAATATAGCCCATTGTAGAGGCCCCAGAACCAATAGCTAATGAGAGCCCCATAGATATCAAGTCGGTATCAGTCTTTATACACCAATTCGAGTCTGATAAGCTGGCATTCTCATCCATATTTATTAAGTTCAAGCCCGCAATATCTTGAGCTAATTTGTTAGTCCTAAGATTTAAAATTAGCCGCCAAGTTAATCAAGGTAATGCTAGACTAAATAAATATAAATCCTGTTCTCGTTGTAATAGAAATTTATTGTTAAAATCATAAATGTAATGGAAAACCAGAATATTGCTGCAATTGACAGAGAAAGTCAAAATACGCCAGGCACACAGTACAGAAAAAACTGCCCACTAAACAAATTTCTATAGTGTTCTTTAACTTCGTAGTTATTTATTTGTTACAAATAACTAAATAATCAGTCTACAGAAATATCGTTGCTTAGTATTATGTCTGCATAATAACACAATGTGCAATCATTGGCCTAACAAAAGTACTAATTTATGTTGTAGGAAATATCTTCCTCTACACCATTGATGAATGCTAAGCCCCATGGATGCAATCCAAAAATTGAGAATTATACTTTTAGACAGCTCATCACATGTTCTGAAATGTTGCTCTCAATTAAAAACTGACACAAGCTCAAAGCCTTAATCCGAGGCCAGGGCGCTGTGATGTCCAATTACATTTTTATTTTTATAGCAATGTCGTCTGGCTCCAAAGACCAAGATAACAATCAAATTTCAAATTAATTAAGTGTCTGTTCATCAAGATATCATTACTCTGCTCACTTTATATAATAAAATTCTCATGCAGCCATTTGTTTTGATACGAGTGTTAGGCTTGATTTTTTTCTTTCACGTACTATACGTCTCAATGCTATTATATGCGATGAACAAACACTCACATCAAAACATAATCTTATTTTTGATCTGGCCAAATGTGGCGATAGATGGCTTCTGTTGAAAAATCAAAATATATTATTACTACGCCACACTAGCAATTGCTGAACATTATTAACAGTCATCCCCGATACTATACACATAATTGTTTGATGGTTAGTCCTAGTTTTCATTCTAAAGATTCTTTCGTCTAGTTCAGCTTCTATAATGGATCCTCATCAGAATGCGATGATGAGATTTTGTCCATCGCTGTCACATGCTTATTCATTTTTTATCACAAGTCAATTGTGTTTACTTCATTCGAAAGCAATGCTCGCAATCAAAGTTTTTAAATCCCGCAGATGAAATTGGTGTCCAGGTTCTTCAAGAATTGATTCTAGTTTCCTTTACCCTAGTCACTACTAACTATATGTATCAACACGAGGCCCCGCTATATACTGCCGACATTACTTCTCTTGCTTATTTAATACTAGTCCCACCGTTATCATTATTGATAAATAATAAGTAGCCACTGTGCCACTCACCCATACATAATCCTACTGCTAAATTTCATATTGATCCTTTAAATTGTCGGACTAGATGGCTTTGGTTACCAAAGCACCATTTCATCGGCGTATTTAACCAATTTGAATTGGTTATTCTCCACCTGAAAATGTGAAAGTGCTAGTTTGAAACGTATAGGGCAGAATACTGATCACTGTGAAAAATCAGAGGCTGATCTCAAATTACCATTATCGTTCCTTATAGATGTTGATCGGTTTCGGAGATAGTAACTAACAGGTTTGAAGACGCGTCTGCATGTTTACTTACTTAATAAGATGGATTAAATCACCTTGGAAATATCCTGAAAGAAGAACACAATTTTTCTTGAGAGATGAAGCAATATCGTTGACTAAAGACGTTAGCTAAATTAATGAATGAAGAGCGCCCATACCAAAATCCATAATGATGGTGTAAAAAAAACTAGTTCTTGATTTAATGAAAGAACATTTCGTTATAGGGAACTCTAATAAGAACAGTAGTGATGATGGAAATTAGATGGAGATCGACGAAGTGCTGCTTTTCGGAATAGGTGAGATTGTCGACTTTAGTCATTCCGGGTGTAAAACGATAGTTGATAGACATTAGTGAGCAGAGAATAAAGGTTCAAACCCAGAAGAGTAATCAAGACAACTGACATAACATCCTGACAAAATTGGTGTTCGGATTTTATGTCCTTTATAGCTTCGGCGATCATGGCTGATGAGATGTGAAATTCGATCAGATTTCTGGTGTCGCCGTTACTGATTGCCAGGCGAAATATAGGATGTGTAGTAGCACTCAGGAATAAAGTTTCACGCCATGTTAAGGCATCGTATTTGATTGAATGTATCCTAGTTAATGAAACGTCTAGATTTTTGTATAAACTCCAACGTGGAATATGATGAGGGGGAATAACGAAAGAAACTTAGCCATGATTGAAATTGCCTAAAATCTCTCGGTGCTGAGGACTAATCACTTCGTCGCTGAAGAGGATAAAGCTCAGCTAAATGTTGTCACGCACAGGAAAGTGTACGAATTGGTGTGAAAAATCTGTAGCAAAGTACTGCGACAGAGCATGCTTTTTCGAATCCAGATTACTCCAGTTGGTGTTATAGAATTTAAGGTCGCTCAGAACAATATAATGGCCAGACGGCAACGTGAAGGAAATTGGACCCCGCGAGTTTCCTCGGAGATTGAAGGATTAGAAGGCTCGTAAACTACACATACAGTATATGATCTAGTATCATCTGCTAGAAGTAAAAAATTCAAGTCCCAAAGAGTTACAAGTAGCCAGGCGCTCGGGACTGAGAGAAGACAGTACATGTGAAGTTAACTCGCACGCATGGCCAACAACTGCTACTTCGATGGAAGGAATAACTATTGAGGCTGGCAATGGAGCATCGCCAAGAAAACCCCCAGCACTAGAATATCTTCTCCAGGAATTGGTTCCTTCAGAGAAAGTAACCTTTGTAGTACAGGAGGCATAGATCAGCGGTTAAATGACTGAAGTCTTATCAGATACACTTCACAACGTGCTGCTATGCCTCCGTCTGAACTTCCCTGGCGAAATAAAGAGAGATCGCCAACGCTTAGTCTTTTGTGTTTATTAGATGATGATAGTTTTCACCTAGCAGTCCGATCACAGCCGAAACCATGTCTTCCTTAGGCGAAGCAGTGTGGAGACAAGATAATTATGCTGCGTTAAAATGGTTGCACAAACCCACCTCTCTCTCGCCATCACATTAAGAAAGTTGTTAGATGGGCGTAATAGGTATGAACACAAAGTGTAAACAGAAAGATCCTCAGACAGGAGTGAAATGCTCAACCACATTTTGCGGCGGTCTAGGATAACTGGAAGAGTTAGGAATCAACATATAATTACAGCTATAGATTCATAACGCTAGAGACAAGAAGTTTGACGAAAAGGGAAAATAGAATAAGAAAAGAAAACTAAATAGAGCACGGTGTTGGTATGCAAATTCCAGATAATGAAAATAAGTTAGTATCAGTGGTTAAATCTAACGAAATAATGCGATAAGTACGCGCGAATATATCTAAAAATCCGAAAAGGAAACTGGAAGAAAACACTTTGCTTAATCAAAACCAGAATTATGACATAAATAAAATATTTTTAAGCATAAATTTACCTAGGTGATGTGAGTCATCCAAATAATCCAGTAATACTGTAAATATGAAGAAAATCTTTATGTTATACCGCATTTAACCTTCTTAAATATTTTTATATATTTTTTTAAATATATAGAATAAATAAATAAATAATTATTAGTAAACTTGTAAACATTTTAACATAAATATATTTATATTAATTTTCTTTAAAAGGAAATTTGTGTGAGCGCGAAGGCGGCTGTGTAAACATGATTCATGACGAAATAGAGATTGAGGATATGGAATATGATGAAGATTTGGAAACTTATTTTTATCCTTGTCCATGTGGAGATCAATTTCAGATTACAAAGGTATGGTTTCATAATGATTTAATGGTATATTAATCTTATACGTAATCCTACTTTCGAGGTATTTCTTGATCTTTTCAATTGCCTGATAAAATGACCGGTGTTGGGTTAACACAATTATTAAAATTCTTGTCACAATTTGTTCTATAAACAATAATAATAGTATTAAGACTACTTTGGTCATATAGTATTTTCCGCTACGGAGTATGTTATGCACTAATTGCAAAATTGAAATTGTGTAGGAGATATTTCCTCCGACAAAATTAAAGCAATAGGGCTGGAGCCGCTGCTGTTGCTTTATGCTTTTTTGAACGATTAGGGTTATTAAACAAGTAATTATACCTTTTATTGTACATGTGATTTAAACAAACTAATTCTTCCATAAGATTTAAGTAGGTAATTTATGTAGAGGAAGATATTTCCTCCGATGTAAAGCTAGTACTCTTTTCAGGCCACTGTTTAAAAATTGGGTTACTATGCAAATATAGTACCAAACAACCACATTTCTATAAACAGTGATTACTTAATTATTTGTAGCACACAAATAACTTCGTACTCTGATGATGATTATGGAAGGTCGAAACGCGTCAGTGCGTACGACTGGCGGTAGTTTTGCTATGTTGTTCGAAAACCGGTTAAATAAAATGGGTTTTGTGTTAACATCAAACTCGCAAACTTGATTTCAAGAATTGCGTAGTTGTTAGTTATGAGTTTTCTGTATTGTGTGTCTGAATAAGTACTAATTTATACCGGAGGAAATATCTTCCTCTACATCTAATAAGATTAAGAAAATCTTTATTTTAGTGTATATAATCTTTTCCAGAAGCATGTTACAAATAAGTTCACCACTGAGATATATCTTGAAACTTTCTTATGCATTTTGGAACGAGTATATATCTTTATGAACGAAAGAAAATTTCAGGGAAAATTTTGCCGGTGAAAAAAAGAATTTTTATGTTGACTAAGTTTATCGGCTCCACACTTGGACTAGCAGAGTGGCCTTCGTTGCATTAATGAAATGGGTCAAGACGTAGAAGTTTGACTTGATGGATAAATGCATTATCTGCTAACTGACGTATTTTAATAATAAGCATGTTGATTAATTGTGGTGGTTGCGAGTCTGGATGTCTCATCTTGGTCCGCCCATTGTCTAGTTTGAGATTTCAGTCGCACAGTTTTATTATCGATAATAACGGGTAATGTAGCAATAATTCATTGTAAAAGCTGCTTCACTTTTCGGTTTTAGCTAGCTGCAGGTATAATAGCCAATATTTGCTTGCTCTAATGAAAGTGTAACGTTTTTTCGAACCTGGTGAGCTCCCAATTGTTGAGAATAAGTCAAGGCACTATGTGGACGATTCGGACTAGCACTCAAGCCATCTATAAATAATTGCTATAGTATCTATTTGAGTCCAGCGTTGTCTGGTGCTGGTGGACGCCATGTGGCACAATGTCTTACACCACGTTTGATATTAGAAAATTAAAAGTTCGCAAAACAATAAATGATTGAAACAAAGCTCTAATAACTGATAAAATGTGTCGTCCTGATAGGTGTGCGGAACACGTCGAAGGTAATTTTCTCTCGGAAACTTCATCAGTCCATCTCTAAAAGTATACCTGTACTAAGAATGTAGAATGCTAATCTCGAAGGGCTATTAACGTTAGAAATACATAATGCATTCTTTTTTCTAAACGTTGCAATGATGCAGGCGCCAATGTTATGCTTCTGTCCTTATTTAAGATTGGTAGCGGTGTAATGTCAAGGTCGTTGAATAATCTTTCTTGTATTATATGTAATGAGAAGACCGTACCGAATCGACCTTTCCTATCTTCAAAAAGTACGATGGAAATTCTTTCGATGATCATCGTAGTATAAACTTGACCTCTATTATATCTAGGTTGTTTTCTTCGGTCAACTTACTTTGCCTCAGCGATTCGTGTGAATTACGTATAAAAAAGAACAAGCCGGCCAAGGTGAGGTTGCATATGAAATATTTTTACCTTAAGGTAAGTACATGAACAGCGACATGTATATTTCCGTCCCACAATGGCCACCTTTCTATACTCCAAAGGTACAATCGACTCAGTGGATCACTGGTCTTTTTGATATTTTGTCGTAAAGTTGTATGCCCACTAAATTTGTGAACATTACATGTGTTGTACACAAACACTTGTATTGCCTTAGGTCCTCAATTAATTATCACATACTTTACCATCAGCATTGGCAACCATCAGAGCTTTTCTTGCCCCACTTTTGTTTGTTCTTGTAATAAATGACAGGAAATATCTATTTAAGTTCATGATGCGGGCGTTGTAGTTCTCCCCAGCGATTTATTGGTCGATCTTGATAAGGCAGACGATTTGTGTTAGTTTTCGGCCTAGGTCATCTTGCACAGATTAGCAGTTTTTGCTCGGTCCTTTGGAAACCAATTCGCACAGTCTAAATGTATGATACTTCCACAAGATCACATATAACTCACTTAAATTTTGCAGCTTCAAGGTGACAGATTTACATATCTTTTTAGCTGCATCTAGAATTCAGGCGATATGGGTGGCGAGGTTAATAAGAATATCGCGTGAGCTGGAGTAGACTACTATGACTTATGTCATTCATGAAGAAACGCGAGTATCTTACCATATCTTGAATATCGTGTTTAAATTGCATTTGACGTTCAGATTTTGTATACGTCAATGAGGCATGGCACTATGTAGCTGATTGTAGACGCTTATAAGCATTCGCCCACCATTGTTTGAGAAACATAGCCAATATAGGTTTCCAACGGCGAATGAGCACCACTGACATCTGTATTTGTATTTGTGGCTTAGCCGAGGCTTCTTCAATTGTGCTGACTTGATCACTTTTTAATTTTTGAATTTTGTCGGAGTGCCAGCTTCATATATTCCAATGCCGCGTTTTGCGTACGCGGGTAGTAGCTTGCACGGACAGTTTCACAAAGATCCGATTGATCACATTTCCATTTTGCTGCTTTGATCGGGTTGAGTTTTTATTCGTTCCATGGAAATGGGTTCTATCACATCTTTGTTTACTGGCGACGTTTCGGTGCCTACTTTCCAGCACCATCCTCAGGCAACTATACACAGTACAATACTCACAATAGCAGATTTAAGCAAATGTGGTAACCTCGTTCCAAAACATGAGACAAATTCTATGATTAAAACTAGTGTTGAGTCAAAAAAATATATAAATAGAATGGTTTTGGAACGAGGTTACCACATTTGCTTAAATCTGCTATTGTGAGTATTGTATTGTGTATAGTTGCCTGAGGATGGTGCTGGAAAGTAGGCACCGAAACGTCGCCAGTAAACAAAGATGTGATAGAACCGCATTTCCATTGGAACGAATAAAAACTCAACCCGATCAAAGACAAAGCAAAATTGGAAATTGTGATCAATCGGATCTTTGTGAAACTGTCCGTGCAAAGCTACTACCCACGTACGCAAAACGCGGCATTGATCAATTTTTGTATGTCTTCAATTCCATTGTTCAATAGAGCATTATTCTCTGAGCCATCGCCAGGTTGACCTAAGGAACTAGGATGGGTGATTTGGACATTGAAAAGACGTCGAGTTAACTCGTAAAATTGAGCAATATATAACCCATTAGTCTACCGAAATAGAGTCTACATGCACATTGTTGTTCTTGGCCGGAAATCCTTCGTAATGTGGCATTGTACCCAGCTTATTTGAAGTTTATGATTTGTAGTAGAATCAGCTTCTTTACTTCCTTTACTTAATTGGACAGTTAACTGTGAGGTTTGGACTTTTGAAACGATACAGTGGAAATCGCAAGGAAACTGCATTGGTGTATATTAGCCCTAGAAATTCCGGCGAGCACGTGCTAGTCAGCCCGGGAAAAGTAGTATGAATCGTTGCGAGTCTAAAGTGATACAGCTATCATCCAGTTTCATGTGAGGCCTCAAAATTTGGTCTAACTACGCAGTAACACTTAGTGTCAATTGTGTAGTAACGGAGTGAGAGCAGGTGTGCCAGACGCGAAGGGCAGATTAGGGCTGCTGAAGGAAATTTTGTCTACTGGCATCTGGGCAGATTGTGCTCATCAGCCATGGTTGGCAGACTATCAACGAGAATGTAAACTCCGAGTACAAACCATCCTCACTGGGATTGGCGGATATAGTGTTCTTTTACAGTCCACGCATAACCATAAACGATAAAAATTATAATGATTACATACTTCAACGGCCATCATGCAGTATAAAAACGGTCGCCTAATCTGCTGAGTCGTGTATGGTGGATAAGTGAAATCAGGCTATTGCAGGAACCTTCATCTTCAATTCTGCTTCCTTTCCTTCTCTTTTATCTGCTCAATCTAACAACAACGCTCTGTTAAATACTATGAATACGGTTAGTGTTAATAATATCACTGAGCCCAATATCGGAAATAGTTTAGGTAGACTCATATATTAAACCTAGGTTAGGTTTTAACATCGGCGCATTTAATTTGCGAACATTACGCAACATCAAACAACAAGAAGCTCTTGCACGTTCGTTATATAAATTATCTGAAACCAGTGTATAGGATCCTGTGCATTACAGATCAGGGTGCACCATCTCTATATACGAGTCATTGGCTTCGAACATCTGGTTCCACGGAGGTTTCTCAAGTCGGTAAATGAGCGAGCTGAAGCTTGCTTAATTAAATGGATCCCGGTTTTGTGCGGCAACTTTAAATATATTGCTAAAATTAATGCAAAATTTGTAATCAACGTTGCCTTTTCGTTTTGTCTGCATATGATCCTACTGATTCCTGCATTGACGAAAGCAAAGACGTTTTCTACTTCGAAATAAGTTTCTTATTAAATAGAGCTCGAAGTTCAGATATAGTTTTGGTTATAAGTGACATTAATATTCAAGTTGGGTGCTTGTGTAACGCAGAATTTTATTTAGGTGGAAGATACACTTTATGCTCGACGCGCGTTGATAATTGTGAAAGTATTTTGGATAGCTGCCCGGAGCATATTATATTAAGGTAGTACGTACTTTAGACGGAGTGTAGGACGTTGCTCCATATGGCGTCTTCCAGCTCCCGGACAACTGTGGACTCAAATAGATCATACAAAAACTAGTTATATATGGCGTGGTTGCATCCAAGATTTTCGTTCTTTTTGGTACACTTACGTAGACTCGAACTATGCTATTATCCGTTGTAGATTTGAGCTAAAATTTTCTGGGAAAATAAATGAGAATAAACCCCTTCTAATTTCGGTATCATTGAATTTTCTCAAGTCTTACAATTGATAGTTGAAGCTTCTCTAAAGGAATTATTCTATGTAAACAGCCGAATTTGTGCAGCACGTTCGTGTCGTCCACTGGCACAAATATCAGCAACAGTAATCAACTGTGTATTAAGTGTCCCATGACTAGTAACAAATTAGTTTAAGTATGACCAGTAGGATAAACCAGAATGAGCATGAACGTAGGTATAATCTCAAGGCTAGTTTGTATGGATTTGTTGGAGTAACAAGTGTTCAGAAAGTAGTTATAATTCTCAATTTTAATGAACTTTGGCATACCTTTAAATCCATTGTGTTAGAACCATATTCGGACTCGACAACAATAGTGTTGGTCATGTATGCACGGCCTTACAAAAGCCAAAAGTGACTAATGCTTCACTTTCATACAAACATAAGTCGTTCATGGTTATATGTGGACTGTAAAAGAACACTAGATCACCCACCACTAGTGAAGATGGCTTGTATTAGGAGTTTTCCTTCGCTTAGATAGTCTGCCAACCAAGGATGATGAGCAGTATCTGACCAGATGCCAGTGGCCGGTTTCCTTCAGTAGCCGAAACTTGCACTTCGCGTCTGGCACGCTTTCTCTCATTCCGTCAAACACATTTAATAAGTTGTTGCGTAGGTAGACCAAACTCGAGGCTGGGAATGAAACGGGATGCTGGCTGTGTCCCTTTATATCCGGCAAGGTTCATGCTACCATTCCCGGACAGACTAGCTTGTTTCCGCCAGTCGTCAGGCCGTAATTTCTATGAATACGGGCCAAATAGTGTTGGTACCAAGTAACAATTCAACAATCATTGTGTTGATACCATTTACAGTCTCTTTATGCTTATTAGATATAGAGAGTTCGCTTTGAAGTGACATTCTCGAAGACTATGAAGTTAGCTCCACTACTGCATGTTTACAGATTCATATAGGAGATTTTTCGATCCAATTGTCCTACATTCCTCACCAAAATATATAGTTGGTATATGACTTAATTCCGGCTCTACTGATGAGTCACGAGATTATACATGCAGTTCATGATGACTGATTTATCCTTTGGTCATATTTGAACTAATTTGTTACTAGATGCGTAACACCTAATACACAATTGAATACATTAGTTCTGCGCTGCAAACAATATCTAACTGTTATATATTTAATTGAATGATATCATGATTACTGAGATATGTAATCACTGCTTTCGATCAAAGCCACTGTATGGATTTATTGGAGTAACAGGTGTTCAGAAATAGTTGTAGTTCTCAATTTTGGTGAACTATAGCATACATTGAAATTCATTGTGTTGATACCATGTACCGGATCGGCATCCATAGTGTTAATAACATGTACCTTTCCGGTACCATAATTTTAGTATCGGGTACTGACACAACAACCATAGTGTTGGTACTCTTTACAGACTCGGTAAATATATTATATATGGTAAGTTAGCTTTGAAGTCACATTTTTGAAGACTTTATTTAAGGTTAGCTACACTACTGCAGGTTTATACATTCGTATAGGAGATTTACCGTTCTATTTTCCGACTTTCCTCACCAAAATATATAGTGAGTAAAGGGCGTAATACCGGCTCCTACTAATGAGTTGCTAAAAAGCACGAAACGAATGTGCACGAGAATATACTTTCCTTTTATGTTGTCTTTGATTGATCCTTCTGGTCATAATTGAACTAATTTATTACTAGGTGCGCAACACCTAATACATAATTGAACAGAAACAGACATATTTCGCACCAAAAAAGAAAGCAGTCTACCTGAACATCCCATTTAATTGGGATGTAGTTTCCCGAATAGCGCAAAAGAAAGTTGAGGCGGCATTAAAATGCAAATTTAATGTAGCTAAACTACGGTTGGTATTTAAGGTAACACACGTACCTTTACCAGCAGTCAAATAGTAACAGCCGTTGATATCGCCATCAAATATTATTTATCAATAATCATACGCAAGTTGTCGATCAACTTACGTAGGCCGATCGACCAGAGAACATTGCAACTTAAACTTTTAAGTTAAATGGTGAAAACACATCTGCAATTGTGCAACACACCGTTGAAACCTCACGCGTATGTTCTACAGACTTAGTATTGAAGATAATTACTAAATGCAATAACAGAAGGGAGTTGGGCGCATACGAAGCTTTTTGAATGAACAAACTTCAGGCGGATTTATGCAAGAAGAAGAAGGAGCATTTTCAGGCAGTGAGCTTGAACTAGTGATGACGCACGCAATTGATTAGTTCCTTTATTTCACACTCCCCATGTTTATGTTTTATTATTTTGTTTGACTTTTTAATTTATGTATAAAGGGATGTCCAATTTTAGATAATTGGGAAGATTATACGAAAGAAACTGGTCTTGTACCTGATTGTTGTGTCCACCTACATTGGATGGGCCATGCACTCGGATATTGTCTGTGTTTATTATCAGTGTATCGTCCAGACGAGACTTAATTATGCCTAATTCTGCAGTTAAATTATTCATTTGAGTAGTCCGTCCTTGAATCAACGTTTCTAACCTATCAGAAGCCATTCTTAAATGTACAACATATGCTTTATTTTTTACTCAATTACATTTAGAATTATGCTCGCATAACGAGCATCGATTTAATAAAACAAATGTACAAATATTAATTAATTTATGTTCACTTCAGCTCGAAGTCTGCTTTTATCATTGGGCTGACTGCTTCATCTTTATACAGGCGCTTCTGCGAGGAATTTTTGTTGAAATAATGTCTGTCCTAGATAAGAATCTTTGTTCATTATTTGTCTTAAAGATGGCTATTGGCTCAATGATAAAATTTCTTTTGTTTTTTTTGACAAGAAAAAGGTACTATGAATTTTATTAAGGCTTGCATTCCAAAGGTACTGTATAATTATTATAAAACTGAATTTCTGCCCAGATCATCTTTTTGTATAAGATTCGCACCATCCAAATTTAATATACTACCATAGGATAATCTATCTAATACTTCACTTGTGTGCTCTTTGGTATAGATTTTTTTGTAGCTTACATATCAGCATATCTTGATTGCAGCATCATTAACTCGGACAATATGAGTAATTAGGCGAATATAGGAATCACAAAAGTTAAGATATCCTTATTTATGTTGAATACAACGGTATCACACTTTTCTTAATTGGCCCTGTTTTTAATGCGCCTATAGGTGCAGTTTTGCTATGCGTTCAGAAGATTGACTTCTACAAGAAAGTATCTCAAAAGTTTATAGGCATTCGATCGTTCCTGTGATAGAAGCATAATCCATATAGTTTATTAACGATGAAAATTCAGTATTGACATCCATAGATCATTATTTGGGTCCCTTAATAAGTGTGTAAGATTCATAGAGGATAGATTTCGACATTAACTGTATGAAATTCACGTGCTCATCATATTGTTTGGAAACCTTATGCGCTATTGTTTAAATTGGGTTTTTAATGTCAACTGTGAGGTTTGGTCTGGTTTGCGACACGAAGCAGTGTAAACCTCATGAAAGCTGTACTTTCTATGTCTTCGTGACTTGAGTTTGACTTTGCCTGTGTTATGTATGTCGTAAATGTCTAGGTGATCTCATTTCTGTGTGTTGTCTATGTAAATCTGTCCATCTGGGTTAGATTCGCCACTGTCTACTGGACACTTTTTTTTAGAATATAATGTTTTATAGTATAAATAGTATTATTTAATTTATTTCTTTTTCTTATCTTTAATCGGCGGTCACGTGTAGCTTTTATGCTTCGTATTTATATTTGGGCTGGTGTTGAGACATTGAGTGCCGTCTGATACCTTTGCATCATTCGCGGGCTTCAGAGATAGCGGACAGTTGGGAAGACCTGCGTAAATGAAATTACTTGCTATCATAAGCACAGTTAATTCAAATACGCCTATCGTGATCTTCACTGGGGTTCAGATTCATTTGTAGATTTTTGTGCAGTAGACCTAAATCTGTATTCTTTCATAAACAGGCGTAAATAAAGTCAACCCTATGCGATTATTCAAATCAAGTTTGCGAGCTGGATATAAACACCAATTCAATTATATCTAATGATGATCTTGGAAGATCGAAACGCGGCAGTGCCTTGCAGCTGGCGGTAGTTTTGTTATGTTGTTCGACGACTGGTTAAACACAATGGGATTGGTGTTTGCTTCAAGCTCGCAAACTTGATTTAAAGTATATCTAAATAGCTGCAAAACATAGCTAACTACCTTCGGTCACACGTAATGGCGCCGTTCGACCTTCCATGATCTTCATCAAAGCTCGATGGCAAACTGACTAGCGAGGATCAAACCTCAATACATATATAAGTTATTACAAATCATATATACGGCTCTCACCTCTGGTAGTCCCACATAAATTTCACTTGACTGATTTTCTATAACTTATACATGCATTGCGTTTTGATCCTCACTAGTCTGATAATGATCAGGGAAAGACGAAACACATCAGTACTTGTGACTGGCAGTGGCTTTGATATGTTGGTACGAACACCAGCTGTCCACAGCTGAAAATTAGTTGTTAAAGACTGCTCGTGAGGCATATCATAGGTGTTTTAATAGTGCTAGGATCTGAACTCTGACACTGTCTAAAAATCCTGTTGACATTTAGAACATATTTATGTGTAATTTGCTTAGCCGTTCGGGCTTCTGCAAGTATTTTTCAAATCAGCATACTGTATATTAATTGAGCAAATCATTTCTGTGGTCTTTGCATTTTAGGCGGATTTGATAGCCGGAGAGGACATTGCACAGTGTCCCAGTTGTTCCCTAATGATTAGAGTCATTTATGATATGGTAAGTTCGACTTTAACATGCCATTTGATTTATATGCGGACTTATGCAGCAATCATTTTTTCATTAAAATTGTATCACTGATATTTCCGCATTACGAATCGCCATTTCATTTCAATTCTTATGAATGTTTCCTTTTGTTCCATAATTTTTTTCCTTGAATTAAGCTATAATTGAATGCGAGTGTGAATATAAAAATTATTTAAATTATATTGTCCAGCATGAGATAACAACCAATCCCATTTTTTCTAACCAGCTGCACAATATGGTTAAACCACCGGCAGTCAAACTTACGAAAGCCTTACTTGGCTGTAGAGCTGTAAACTCGCTCGACCTACGCAATACTCGCCGTACGCCACATAGTCCTAGGAATCGGCACTGTGTATGCGCTAACTCCCTACCATTTTGCTAACGAAGGAAATTATTTCTATCTGACGGACAACAAAGGAACCGGTACCGATAATCTTGCTTCGGAATTTGTTAGTGTCGATGGAATTACAGTTAGAAGGAATTGCCTGAGATCACTTTCCACAATATAAAGGTAAAAATCCATCCTAAATGTGCGGAAGAATGTCGCTGGGGTGCCAATCCACAGAAAGGTAACATTGGTTCTCCAGCCATCTAACGTAGTATTTAAAAGAAATACTGTTTTTCGATATTTTCTGCATGCTGCCCCATAAGTGGTCACTGCTACTGATTTCGGCAGGATTTGTGTGGAGCAAGGGAATCATCATCGGCCGACACAGGCCGAGCTTCCACCGATTTTTGGATGCGTGGAGTAAATTTACGTACGCCGTCGACATTTTGAGTTTCGACACTAGATTTTACAGTGGCATGCAAAATATGAGCTATGTTTAATGATGGCGTCCCGGCCAATATTTAGTACTGATAGCCATTTATCATGACTTATCTGCTGGTAATAAACTTTTCTTGCATTTTGCAATTATGCTTTTGCATTCTATAAGGATGTATAACTGTTTGTACGTGATTCATTTATGCTATTGATGCTGTTTATGCTGAAGTCACTGTGTTACTTTGTGGCGAAGCTATCTTGTTAGTTACAAAAGATGAAGAGATGCAGAATGTCATAAATCAAGCTCAAAATATGCTTTTTTTTACTATTATCTGAATCTAATCACCTTTAAGTAGAGCGTATTGAAAAAAATTGAGCTTAAAAACGTTTTGAACGATCACCTGCTACTAGTGGTCAACTTGTTCGTTATTGTCTTCGACGATTTGAGTTACGTCCCTAATGCGGATTCGTGCAGTATTGAAAATTATATTTTTATCTAGACGAGACTTATTCTTAGGTATTCATTTTTCTCGCTGAAGTACGAACCAGCTTGTCCAAACTATAAATAGAAGCCATATTTAAATTTACACGCAGTTCTTTATTTAATGACTTATTATTAATATGAATATTTATTGAATTATTTGTTTTCTCATACAAAGCGCCCTCATTAAAATAAGCTAAATTAATAATTCTTTATTTACTAGTTCCTGAGGCTCAGCTCCTGCCTCCCGCACCGTCTTGATTTTCATCTTAGTTCTCGCGCTTTTGTGGACAATTATTTTACTCACATCAGTTCTAATTATAACCATTGGCGTATTCTCAGTCTCAAATGTTGCTACTACAAAGTCTTCCTTCCACAGAAGACGGCTTTGACACCCTGTGTAAGCTTTCGATTTTCATAACGCCGAGTCCATTGTGCTTGTTGACGAAAAAGGTTTAATGCTCTGCATTTACTTCCTTTATACGATACGGATGATCGTTCACGGCGTGTAGCGCCGCGAGCTCGACATTAGCCACAATGACTTATTCCCAGACTTTGTAGTGAGTGCCTTGAGGTCGTCGGGTATAGGCTTGTGACTAACTGGCACACACAAACTGATCTAGTTGTTGTGGGCTTTTCTGAATATCTGCTATTGATAATTTGACTTGCGCTCCTGGGTTAGGGTTCGCTTGGCAGACGTGTTTGTACTTCATTAACCATGGTTGCCTTAGCAAATCCTCTAGCTATTGATATTGTAAATCACATGCTTTGTTCGACTTATTGTAATTTGTCTCGTCAGGACCCAGGTGTATCGTGAAACTAACATAGGAAAACCGCATCATCTGATGTGCTCGATCGGTCATCGTGTTAATCTTGGAGTGATAATTTACGGATCGCGCATGGGTTATCTCAAGCCTTGCACCATCGATCATATCTACTCGAATTGTGCACCCTGGTCGCAATAATAACTTGCGGCGCACCAGATTGACTGAGCCAGCGCTTTTCTACCCACCTTATAATTCTCTGTTTTTATTTTCTACAGCGGTACAGAATCGACCAATCGGGTAAACTTAGCGACTATGGAGAACGCATAGAACGCCTCGCCAGATACCGAATGTAACGGACCCACCAGTTCGATATGGAAAAATGATTTCGTGCAGTGTTATTGAAAGCAATTGTGGCTTACGTGCTCGCGCGTAGTTCATTACTGGCAGTTGTTACGATCATATTTGGCCATGCTGGACCAATACAGTCATGGATTGTCAGTGCTCCACCGAGCATCACATCTGGTGGGATCGGCGGCGTAACATAATGGCTTCTTACTGTTGTAAACCCTTCAAATACCCAGTTAGCCTGACCAAACATAGCTTAATATGTGCCTTGGTATTCAGGGGAGCTCACACGTCAGTGGTTGAAGTATGTATAGTTCCGTGAACACTTCCTGAGACTTGGAACAAAAGTGATCCATTATTCACCGTTTAAATTGTACATACGATAGGTTTAATGGCAGTTCTGATAGAACTGATATTGAACGATTAACTAATTCTTGAATGGGCGCTCGTACAATTAGTGCTTCTAATGAAAAAATGCTCGCACAGGGGTTTCAACTTTGTCGAGAAAAATTATTTATAAATGCGCCATTTTAGTAGAAAAATTTAAATTATTAATTATTTGCCTATTTCTGGAACTACGGGAATCATGGTCGAATGCAATTATTCTCGGTGTTGGCTACTTGATCTCGTTCCACCATACCCATACTTATAAGAGCTACTTAAATAGTCAAAACCATACGCTTCTAGCCTCGAACTGGGTCTTATGGACGGGCCTGGTTAATTCTGCTTTATTGATAGGCTGTTCTGAAACCGGTCATGTGAGTGACCTACATTTCCATTGGTGTATTAATGTATTGTTCATATATGCATGTTTTTCTCTCTAAAATAATGACATCATTTAACGAACAGTTTTTCGTTACTCCAGTCGTTTAAGTTTTATTTAAATTTATTTCAAATGACGACATACAATATTTTAGTCTCCTTGTTATCTGATTTTGTGATGATAAAGCTTATTTTCCTATTTTAGGACACATTGACGAGCAAATCCAAGGAAACAACGGATATTGAAACCCCATTGACTTGTGCTATACGCACATTCTAAATCTATATTTTTCTGTACATTGCAGCGTGCATCAGAAATTCAAAATGGCTGAAGCAAGAAGTGAACCAGTTCTTCTAGCTGACAATGACTGCTTACTTGAAATTAAAAGTAGCACAATGATTGGAAAAAATATTCTTCGTTTAAATTTTTGTGATGTGTCCAAGCGCCGGTTTAAATATGCTTTTCATGCCTAAATACCATTTTTAATTCAACTTGAATTCTATGCTAATACTAGCCGCGATTTTACGTACAGAATTGTGGTCGAGACTTTTGAGAAGTCGCTAATTTGATCACTTTTTAAAACTAACCCTTTATGATGTCTTTTTGTCTGTTTTGGCTCGTTTGGCCATATTTTGTGCTTGAAAACTGTTTAAAATAAAGCATAATCGTGAATTGCCATTTAAGTGCTTTTCTATTAATAGTGCACTAAAAATTACCCAGAAATTTAAGGCAATACAACTTTCAGATCATTGTTCAGTCAGTTTATACAAACTCGTGGCCTTATTAATATCCGGTATTGAGACAGGCGAGCTTTATTATGTCATATCGTTAGTATTGGTATGAATCGTACTTTTAGTAAATTGATGCCATTAGCATTCTCTAGAAAACAAATTGTGTTGGCCAAATCGATTTTTTGTGATGGATGTTATCATTTGGCGGACTAGAGAATTGTAACATATTTTTCGCCTGCTTTTATTTCCTCATGTAATCCTTTCAAAATTTTGATGTTTCTCTATTATGGTCTAAGAAATTATTGCTGCTCTTTATTTGACAGACATATCTTCGATTATTGATGTATGCTTACATGTCTTTTGGTTAATTCTTCTATTAATATATTTTCTTTGCGATATTTATATATATACTTTTATGTATACTTATATATATATATATATATATATATATATATATATATATATATATGATTAGACTAGGATTGGTGTGTCTTTAGCAATTAAAAGATATATTTCCTTCGATGCACCTTTTCTGTGCTTACAGACTACTTTTTATGATTAAACAATTATTGCCTGAGTGAACGTTGAGGAGAATTATTTAAATCAAGATCGCGAGCTAGATGTAAATACCAATCCTATTATTTATACATTTATCTGTATAATCTAAACATTGTACATATATTGGGAATGAATTTAAATCCAGCTGGCAATCCTTATTTGAATAGATCGTTTTTAGGAGTCACCACAATTACAAAAACTCAGTAAATTATCCGTCAAGTCTCGTGAGATAACTAATTTGCTGTCTCCAAAAGAAATGGGGGCGCTAGCAGTACAATTTCTAGGCTAAAACCAGCTGCTTAAACGATGCAAGAGAATAATTGCCTACGCATCAGAGCCATTCTTATCTGTGTTTCGAGTTCCTGTGGTTCACGCTGCAAAATTGATGGTTTATTCTCACGGTTGACCGATTTTCGTCATTTTATGCAATTAATAACCTCACTCCACATCTCATGCCTTCTCCGCGTTAGTTTTTTCATCGACTTACTACAGGGCTAATTGCAATTCGGCGTCCACAGAGAGGACAACTGTGGAGTGGCGGTGCAGGTACTCAGGCCATTTACTTATTAACCTGCTACAATGTTGTCTTTAGAACGTGTCTGGGGTGCTCGAGTAAATTATTGATTTATTCAGTTACCATGCACATATGTTGATAGTTAGATTCTGTTAAGCACTTAAGCACAAATGTTGTGATCTCTGGTACTACATATACTGTCGACAACTGTTAAATTACCATTAAATTTTGACCTATCTTAAATTTCCCTTTGCACTTGTCTATACATTGCGCCAATTTACAGCCATAAACATGTCCTAAGACCATACTTCCCGGGTAAGCAGTAGCTTAAAAACCATTTCCAGGCAAGATGGTGATAAAATAATGTTTCGGTAAATGATGGAGTCAAAAAACGTTTTTCACGTGCTAAATAGTGTTCATAGATATCACCGTTTTAAATCAATCAATAGAAAGCATGTTTATTCTAGCATACCCCTGGAATGTAGCAATAGCTATCAATAAAAACCATGCGGTCGCCACGTCAAATGTGATATTGTAATCAAGGTTGCGGTCTTGATATAAGCACCTGACCCATTAATTACTTACATATGTCAGTATAAATTAAGAATTGTATAGTGTAGAAAAGGCAATTCATCCATTAGACCAGTTTCGTCCTTATTGGGAACTCATCCTGTACTGGCCAGAAAGTGCCGAAAACAGGGCTCAAACCAATGTTCGTTTAATGCTATTCTAATCCTAATGAAGATGGAAAACCTGTGCCTCCACCGAAGACAAACTTGTAGAAGTAAAACTGGCCTTTCGGAAGATTATATACTTCATATTCGATGGCTAGCTATGCGTATTTACCAATCGCAGTGCAATGGTGCAATAGCATTCACTCCGTATTAAATATAAACATGAATACGGGGTTGACAGAGATATTGATAATTTGGCTATAGCTATCCATCATCTTCCATGTATTTAGAACTCTGTTGACAGCACTATCAGAATGCTTCTGTTTGAATTTCGCCACTAGTAAAGGTCTACAAAACACGATCATCAATTCAACTTTTTCACAAACAACGAGTGAACGGCAAAACGGAAGACCTTTTTTGTAGGGAAGGTGGACAGCCTAATTTTATCATTATTGTAGTAGCGCAGCTAGACAGTGCTGAATGCCTGGTGTAATCATCAGCATAATACTTTATGCATCATTTGAATACCTATTATGTGAAGTTAAAGACTATGTATTAGCAGTCGTATGTAATGGGAGCATTACAATTTGACTAGCATGGTCCAATCGGGATGTTTTCAAAAACTTTATCAGTATAGATGTAACTTGCATGTTGATATGATAATTGCGTTAGTTTTTATTTGATCATAATAGAGTAGGAGGATAGATGCGTTAGACTGAATATGACCGTAATTGACAGCATAGAATGCTTGCTTTGAGAGTACAGATTTTATTGATAATTGTATTACAAATCAGGATAAAGATGACTCGCTCACTATTTCGGCGTTTATGTTTCACTCCGGAGGAAGTCGTTGATACCCTAACTGTGTGAGAGAGAATTACAGTAGCTTAAACTCCAGCATGGCTATCAGACTGTATAGAAGAGCCGGCTAGAATGTGATGGGGCAATATGTGATTGTTCAGCAGGCGTTGAACATCGCGATTTTTAACTTAGCTAAAAGTTTGGCGAGTAAATCATCATTTATGTCTAAGGTAGCCGAAATCTTCCAAAATTACTATAACCGTTCATTTAAGCGATCATTGCTTGCAACTTTAATGAAACAGATTATCTAATTTTTAGAGGGGTTGAGTTGTGTTTCTCACGACCATTTGGTCTCACTTTCGTTGTGGTAAATGGTGATGATGCCTGTTTTAATTATTGTCAATTATGTTTTATATATTATGTAAGTATACTATTGAGCTAATGTCTACCTAACAGAATTAGGTATATGTACATGGACTATCTAGATTTTAGTTTGGCCGTGAATAATAGTATTGTGTGCCTTCTGTAAATTCTCACTGTTTATTGAGAATTTTCATGCATAGGATATATAAGCGAACACTCTTTCGGTTTTACTCTAAATTATAATAGAACCGATTGCGTTTGTCTTGAATACTTTATGAACCGCTGGGAACTAGTCGGTCTAGCCAAATTAGCTACACTGTGCAGAAAGTTGAAGGAAATTAGCCTTATTTTTAATTGTCAGTCAATAAGGAAGAGTTTAATAGTGGATGATGGATCAGTATGTGGTGCCTCATCAGACATTGAAACTGTAATGGCGACCAGGCCTGGGAATCACTGGATAAGGCAAGCTCCGACAATGTACAATATTGTCGCCTAAATTGATGTATTTCATAAGACTGCCATCGTGGCGACATCGATTAATATTCTGTTAAGGCCAATGGATGACAGGAAATTATGCAGTGAAGGTAACTGGGAATGTGCTCGACACTTGCGTGTCTCTGTCACTAGTAATTGGATCGCAGTAATGTAGTCACCTTTAAACATGGGCTCCTGAAGTTTGTGATGCCTAGGCTCGTGGTCACTAAATTTAAGTTTGTAAAGTTAATTACCCGGTGTTCCTTTATATATATATATATATATTACTGGGTTGCTAATAACCCATTCTCCATAGTGTTGGCCAATGTAAACTTTGCGTAAAGAAAAGAATCACAACAATCGTGCGTATTATTCTGCTGACTTTGATAGGAAGCTAATAACACGTACATTAAGGACTGATTTATCGAGGATGCCAGACACTGTACGAACTTTTATATAATTAAATAAACTTTTGTTGTGCGGATGGTGATAACAATTACTTTAATCAAGCTTGCGATCTTGATATAAACACCTGACCCATTA
Organism: Eudiplozoon nipponicum; assembly: GCA_029291075.1. Classification (NCBI taxonomy): domain Eukaryota; kingdom Metazoa; phylum Platyhelminthes; class Monogenea; order Mazocraeidea; family Diplozoidae; genus Eudiplozoon; species Eudiplozoon nipponicum. The sequence continues at coordinate 8,983 of JAQBSW010006426.1, read as the reverse complement.
TGTGCATACATGTCAGTATAGACTAAGTATTGTATAGTGTAGAAAAGGCAATTCAGCCAGAATTGCCTTTTCCACATTATACAACTTAATTTATACCGACAAATTTATGTACATAATGGGTCAGGTGTTTATATCAAGATCGCAAACTTGATTACAAAGTAATTCATCCAGTGGACCGATTTCGTCCTTATTGACAGCTCGTCACCTACTGCCCAGAATTTGCCGCGGACAGGTTTCGAACCAGAGCACGTCTGCTTCTTAATCTGGTTGTCTCATCACTGAACCACCCTGCCGCACACTAAACACAATTTTCAGTTATATACTTATGTTTATTGGTTAGCCTTTAAAACCTTTCTTTATCCATAACTTTCTAACTAACCGTCCGCAATTTAACATTATAGAACTCAAAACACGTTACATGAGGAAGTGGTATTGAAATAAATATTTATATAATTAAACGAACATTAGTTACTTGGGCGGTGATAAAAGTTCCTTTTATTAAGTTTGCGATCTTAATATAGAAACATGGCCTATTATGTACATACATTTGTCAGTATAAACTAAGTATTGTATAGTGTAGAAAAGTCAATTCAGCAAGCAGACCAGTTTCGTCTTTATTAGAAACTCATCACGTACTGTCCAGAATTTGCCGCAGATAGAGCTCGTACCTGGGCAAGTCTGCAGCAGAATCTGATTCTCTAACCACTGATCCACACTGCCACACTTGATGAATTGCCTTTTATACACTATAAAATGCTTGTTTTATCCTTCTGGTCTCAACTGAACTAATATGTTACTAGGTTCGCAACACCTAATACGTAATTGCATATATATTAGTTCTCCACAACAAACAGTATTTAATTGTTATATATTGAATTTAATGATGTCATGCTTACCGCGAAATGTGATAACAGATATCGATCAAGGCCAGAGTGTATAGATTTACTGAAGTAACAGGTGTTCAGAAATAGTTGTAATTCTCAATTTCGGTGTACTATAGCATACATTGATATCCATAATGTAAGTAACATGTACCGACTTGGAAACGATAGTGTTAGTAACATGTACCTTTCAGTACTATAATGTTGGTATCGGTTAGGTGTTTATATCAAGATCGCAACTTTGATTAAAGTAATGTACAAACATTATTGATAAGATACAACAGCATAACCATAGTGGTCGGTATTTTTGTACTCGTGAAAAATAATAACACGCCCATGAAATAATTATCCAAGGGCGCCGGACGAATGTAAGAGTCCTTCATAAGCACATTGGTTAGTGTTGCTATAGGCTAAGTAATAACTAAAAACGAGAATGGCTTCTAACGAGTTTCAAATGGACGCTTGAGCCTGGCTGCACATTTCTGCGTATCATCATCATCATCATGTCCAGCTATACAAAAGTCAAAAGTGACTAATGTTTCACTGCCATATAACCATAAGGAATGAAAAAAAGTATATAAATGAAAGCAGGAATAATATTTTAGACCAATGATTAGTGAGATTTACGAGAGAGAGAGAGAGAGAGAGAGAATACCTAGTTAATATGAGTAGATACATTAGGATAACTCACAGAAATGAGGCAACTAAACCTCTCCACAACACCATTATGGCCAAGTTAGCATTGGGGCAAGGAAACATCAGCAATAGAGCTTCCTTGCGGATTTCACTGTATTACGTCATAAACAAAGCAAACCTCGCAGCTAACTTTCCCTACTAAGAAAAGAAAGTTACGAAGGTGATTCTACTAGACATCTGCAACAAGATCGCCACTGAGCTTGATTCGATGCCATATCCTTAAGGGTTTCTAGCCAAGAACTATGATTCGAACGAGGACCCCATCCGGACAGACGAGTGGGTCCTATACTACCCAATTTGGACTTCAAGTGTTTCTGCCATGTCAGAATCTGCCCACCTTGTTTCTTACGTCGATCTGGTGCTGGCTGAGAGAACAGAGCTCTACTGGGCAATCGAGATGTGGGCATACGCAAATCGTGACCGAGCCAACGAAGTTGATGAAGCCTTATTTGTTTTTTTAACGAGGAGAACTTATTGGTAGATCCAAAAATACATCTTCGGATGTCAAAGTTAGTTATTCGTTGTTGGTAACCAACATGTGGAGGTGACCGAAGGTGTAGTATTTCAGTGAATGTTTGATTTATTCATCATCGTTGTGGTAATGCATTGACTGTGTGGTTCAATCATCATCATCATTTTTCACGTATTAGTTATATATGTACAATATGGAACTATAGGCTCCGCGTAACGGCATTACATGAACGTAAGTAGAGCATTTCGATTTGAGTGGCATGATCTACTCTGAATGCAGCTTTCAGGAAGCATATAAAAATGCATATATAACGCACATGGTGTTTTGCTATTAGCGTTAAATGATATATTCCCGTAATTAACAGTATGACCTGCCTTTTTAGAACGTGAATCTTTTATGTACGACATTCTTATGTCACTTATATGCGTGGAAAATGTAGACAGACATTCTAAATCCGAATGAAAGTGATTCGTTTACTTTTTCAACTTTTAATATGTTCTCTTTGGAGGAAGTCCATGATTCATTCATTGTATTGGAAAGAGAAGTGCACTATGGACACAAGACTGTAAGGACGAGCTTGCTAATTAATGATGGAACAATGGTTGTTCAACAGTTGTTAGACAATACATTGTTTCCGCACTATGTAAGAGCTTGGCTCTTCCAAATAGGCTGTTGGAGCATAAAGTTGGCCACGCGATACAATAGTTTGTCTCGGGCTCCATATGAACAGAACCAATTTCATTTCGGCATGCTAAGCTTAGACATCCAGTCTATCGTCGAATTACTGCAATCGTGGCTGTATTGGCCGAACACGACGAAAGATATTCAGTTACTATTAATATTGCACCATATTCTACAGCCCGAAACCAATTTATGCATATTGTTTAAGCTGGTTTACCATATGTAGCGGGTAGATATGCGTGATATATTTTCCTCATGGTCGAAACATTTACCCGATTGCTCGAGTTTGTACCGCAAAACTCACCAGAGAACATTTCGTGTTTAGAATTGCGTAGGCTTAGTAGATTTGGTAGACGAGGTCCCTGGTTCCTGGTTGAATCAGTTATTTTATATCGAACGGGCTATACTATTTATAGTGCCAATGGCTCTGGAAACCAATCTAAAATGCTCAGATACATCTGCCTGGTGAACCTGTACCTTTAGTACCCTAGGTTCATTGTACAATATCTGAAGTAGCGCAATACCTACGACCACTAACCCGGGTCGTGTACGCCAATCAGTGACAAAAATATACCAGAATGCTGATTACGTCATGCTTATCGTGGTTGGACCCGTGGCACCACATCCTGTGAATGAAGTTCCATATTCTGTGGATAAGTTTGATTCTTATAATAGCACCGTTTTCTTAAACATCTCCGAAGTGCTCCGTGCTGCGGTCCTCGCTTAAAACAAAATTTCAAGGTCGTTTCCTAAGGTGGGGGAATTGTTACTGTGGATCACTTGAGGCCATTGTCGTTCAAACTGCTCCTTTTGCAGCTAAGTATACGGCCAGAGTACTACGTAGACCGAGTAGGAGATTTAAGCAGAAGATGGTTCAAATGATTGCTTGGCGGAGCAACGGAACATCAGGGAACTATAATAATTAAAATTGTATTATCTATATTTGTTTCAATCAAGAAGAACACTATGTGTGAGCAAATCCCTATTTATTTGTTGACGTTTGACAAAAAAATTTTGAGTTACTAAGTCCCCCATGCTTAACACAAGAGTGTATGTAAGTTTCTAACAATGTATAATGCATATTTTCAAAAAGTGATCCATTTTGGTATTTAGCTTCTGTCAATTTAAAAATTAAAAAAAGAACATTTAAAATCAAAATAATTACGGAAACAGAATCTTCGCAATTTTATCGTAGTGCAGTTAGATAGCTCCGACGGCTTGTACTTAATCAGTGCAGAAGCGTTAAACTGTTAATATTTTATTTATTAATTAAATTGCTAGTTTATAAATAAATTGCTAAGTGTGATTATAGTTGTAATAACGCTACAAGAACACACTTTCTGGCATAATTAATTAGTGATGGAAGATATATTGGTTTATATATTCTTTATTAATCATAAAAGTAATAAATAAATAAACTGTTAGACACAATTTAACATGGATTTGAAGTTTCTGATATTAGTCGCGATATTAATAATAAAGGACAATTTGAAATTGACAAATAGGAAATGATCTATCAATAAATTAGGTAATTTTGTCATTCAAACATAATTAACATTATAGGACTGCTTATATAAATGGGATTTGTGTTTATTTCAACCTCGCAAACAGTTAACACCATCCGCGAAAGCAATGATTGTTTATTTTTATGACTTATAAAGATGTGTTGACATTAGCAGAAAGTTAATGTTCGTGACTGCATAGAAATTGTGCAGCCGAAAGTGTCAGTAATGTGCAATGTTTGTGAGACTACCAGAAGTAAAATCCGCATATCTAAGTTTGGCTTTCATATATATATATATACATTGTCGTTTGATCCTTGCTAGTCAGTTTTCCGTCGTACTCTGATTATTATCATGGAAGTTAGAAACGCATCATCATGTGTGACTGATGGTAGCTTTGTTATGTTGCTGGATTGGTTGATTACAATGGTATTGTAGCAATAGCCACCTTAGAGACCGAGAATGCATCAAGGGTCCTATCTAGGGCATGGCATGAATTCAACAGAAATTCCTCAACAAAATAATGGAAGTAGCCTTCGAGCCGCAGATGTGAACATTAAATAATAAATATTTGTATTCTTTCTTTACTAAATGGATGCGCTTCATACGATCAAAATCCTATAAATAATTGAATAAATGTAAAGCAGTTGAGTTAAGTGAAACAAGGTGGCTTCTGTCGGATTGGAAAATTTAGTAAGAGTATTGACTGTACAAATGAGCACCTTGACTGCGGATATAAGGATAATTAAGTCTCGACTGGATGACACACTAATAATAAATTCTAAGAGAATCCGCATAAACGACCCAGCCAATATAGGTCAAGTCAACAATGGCGATTGCGTTAAAAAAAAACAGAAAAAAATATACCAGTTTTTTCATTTGAACCGTCGATGTCTTTCTGTCCGACATCAGAATTTAAGCTTATGCTTGAAACCTTGGATGTTAAAAGCCACAGGTTTGGTTTGAAAAATTTGAAGCCTCAGTTTAAGCGCAAGGTTTTTCATTAGAAGCACCTGTTGTGCGTGTGGCTGTCCAGGAATAATTTGATCGAACAGCTGCATTCCAGTTAGAACTACCTGTCGACCTGACGTATGGACAATATAAAAGACGAGTCTTGGATCACTCCCGAGGAGATGTTTTAAGATTTGTACAGACTGAAATCATTACTGGGTTAGATGCCCCTTAATACAATGTCACGCATCAAGTAGTGGTTGTCCAAGCTAACTAAGTTTTTGCCTGGGTGGCAACTACATGAGGCCGTCATGTTTATGCTGCTGGATCCTACCAGATATGGTGCAATATCTAGCGCCCATGGAGGCATGCAAGAAAAAATTCAAGTTCTTCAAAGCTTGGCTATGATGACCAACACAATTGGAAGAAGCGACTCCTCGCATGATTCTCGTTTGAACATCAGCAGGAGCGACATGCCTTATTTGAGTTGCTCGCGGTATAATCAGGAAGTCCGGGACGAACGGCATTAGCCAGTGGCTTGAAAGCATAGTCAATATATAGAGACACCAGCTGCGATGAATAAATCGCCTAAGGGGCAGCAAAATCGGTATAGTTCTAGAGGACGGCCAGTTCAATGGGGAAGTAGGTTCCGTCATCTCACCTATAATGGTAGTCGTGATCATGCCATAAAAATAAATCCTTTTGATGCTCAAATTTGTAGATCGAGAGAGGCAAATCTGCGAAGCACCCTAACAAATGCTCAGTATCAAATTGACTTCGAAGGAAATGAATTATGGGAAACACTGCCACACGTTGGGATTTTTATTAAAGTTAAGTTTTTAGAACTCTTCAACGGACAGACGGTAATAATGCAACAGGATAGAGAGATTATTTGTCGATATTACCAATTACTTGGCTATTAAACAACGGAAAACCTACGAGAGCAAATTTGTGTCAGGTATCGGGCGCGCCGAAGGTGACTGCGGACGAATGGGAAACGAAATTATAAATAAATGAAAATATCTAAATTATGTCTTTTGTTGTAGCGAATACTCAAACACCATTATTGGGATTTGATTTCATTAGAAAAAGGTTTTAAGACGATAAATATTTTAAATCAAGTTTGCGAGCTTGAAGTAAACACTAATCTCATTATATTTAACCAGTCTTTGAACAACATATAGAAACTACGTCTGGAATTGGTGTCTACTTCAAGCTTGCAAACTTGATTTAAAGAATTGTTACCACCACCCGCGCAATCAAATATTGTTTAAGACGATAGATTGTCAAAATAAATGTATATGCCTCTCGAGGAGAAGACCAGTTGTCTATCCGAGTGGTGGAAAGAGTTTCAAAGCCAATACAACGCAATAGTTCAACTTCCTGATAACAGCGTCTGTCCAGGGCCGAAGATCGACCGCTTTAATTTGGCTATAATTAAATGAAGGTTAAAAACCACTAGAAATATATGTTTCTCCTCCAAGAAAATTAGCAGTGGCGACTCGAGCAACACGAGATAATAGAGGCGGGCGCTCTTAAACCATCATCATTGAATTTTCGAGCTCCCATGCTTTAAACTACAAAAAAGGGTTGGTTTCCGGCAATTAAACTTGGGGACTAAACCTGACCTATATACTATGCCGACTCTGCACAATCTGTTCCTACAGCAATTGATTTGCCTGGCCTAAACTTAAACAGAGATTTTGGCAATTTGGCATTCGACCCGAAGACCAATAGAAGTGAGCGGTGCAGGTATCCTAAATTCATTTACAATTCGATCTGGTACCATTTAGTTTTAAATACGCACCGAATGTGTTCCTAAGATCCATGGTCTCTATTGTGTCTGAATTACCCTGTACAACAGCTTACGTTGAAGGTTGTTATTATATGAGCCACTACTGAACATCAATTGCGTATTAAACTGCAGAAGATGTTGGTCAAAGCCATAACCATCCTTTTTCATAACGTAAACAATAAGAAACCGAAAAACACAGTGTGGCTCCAGAATGCCGGCCTCTATGATGCATTGTATTATCCAAGTCGCTGCTGCTAGTTTCATTGAGGAGCACTATATAATTTTTGTGGTTCGTATCCTTCATTCAATTTTATCCATATTTTAAAGCTATCAACCGTTGATCGGGGACATTTGATGCAATCGGTGTGCTCAATCGTCGTGTCTTGTTGGCTAAAAAACTCTTTCCACCATCTTCGTAGTGGACTTGACATTTCCTGAAACGAAATGCCGTATATCGATCGTATGCAACTCGTCTTTTTCGGCCAAGAGAGACATATATGTTTATTCTGACAATCAATAGTCTATATACATTTTCTAATAACGTCTTAACTCAACTTTAGTCTCTGAGTATTCGTTACAACTAAAGTCATAAGGAAGTTATCTTTATTTATTATTAAATTTGTGCACCGTTTGCGCGCATTCTTGACCAACAGGCCCGAAGCCTGACACAAATTTGGCCTCGTAGAGTTTACGATGTTTAACGTCAAAACTATGTGTAATACTGAAACATCAACTACAGTATCCATTTTGACAACCACGGTTTTTCAAATTTTATTTCAATAAAAATACCGCCTTGTAGCAACCTTTCTGCCTGCGGAACGTCTACTGACAGTTGAATTTGATTGCCACTGCACGATCCACTAATTTCTGGAAGGCCACGCATAAAAGTGGTGCATCTAACGATAAATCATGAGTTGGGACAGAGGCTCCGAATTTGTTGAAACACAATTTCGACCTTTTCACATCCATGTCTTAAGCATAGGCTTAATTTTTCATGAAGGGTGGAGATAACTATCGATCCTTATGTATAAAATGGCAGATGTTCACCTGCTGCCTCCAGAATTCGGTCGGCATTGTTCTGCTCATCCATATTAGTTTGATCGTTTATGCGGATTCCCTTTGAATTTTCTGCGACTTCTTTATCCAGCCTAGACTAAATTATATCTAACTCCGCAAGTAAGGTGTTCATTTGTGCAGATAATATCTTTACAATGTGTTCCAGAAAATCAGACGAAGTCATAAACGTTTTCTATTTAATAACCTATTTATATGATTTTGCTCGCACAAATCGCGTCCCTTTAGTAAAAAAAATTAAAAGTAATTCTTATTTCGTATTCACTTCTGTAGCACGACTAACGCTTCCTGGCTTTGCTTTATCTTAATACATGCACTTTGCAAGGACATGTGGTTGTATTCACGTGTGCTCTAAATAGGTTAATTGCAATATTTTCGGACTCAAAAGTAGCTATTTAAAAAGAGATGCAATTTTTCTGCCTCGAATGAGTCGACACATAAGCTAGTTTAATATTGTGGTAACCAATTAAGGCCAGTAAGGTTCAATTTTCTACAATATTTTGCACATTCACTCGAATTTTCCGAGATAACGGAAATCTTTAATGTTAAAAATATGTAAATAGGTCAATATTCAGTAATGTGCATCTGGAAAACAAATTTAATGCATAGGATTTTAATAACATTAATTTTCTCGGTTGATTCAATTTTTACTTCATTTTGCATAGATTAGAGTTTCATTGAAATGAACATTTATATAGTTTAACGTACATTTGTTGCGTGAGCGGTGCTAACAGTTACTATAATCAAGGTTGCGATCTTGATATAAACACCTGACCCATTATGCACGCATATTCGTCAGTTTAAACTAAGTATTGTATAGTGTGGGCAGGCATTTCATCCAGTAGACCGGTTCCATCAATATTGGCAACTCATCACGCACTGCCCAGAATTTTCCACGGACAGGGCTCGAACCTGGGCACGTCTGCATCGG
>JAQBSW010006425.1:0-48644 GCA_029291075.1 Eudiplozoon nipponicum | reverse complement strand
TGGACTAGAAGGATATGCCAAATTTTATATGAATGAAGCGTATATTATCATATTTTTGATACCAAGAATATAATACCATTATATGTTTAACTGAATTATGCAACGACGCTAAAAATATTTGACTGCTGTTGTTGATAAAGGTTAGAGTATTTGGCTTGCCTGTGGTAGCATGTGCTCCGAATGGTTGTTATTTTCAATTTTGCAGGAATTTACCTTATCTACATAATTATGGTTGTGATACAATTTACTGGTTTGGTAAAGTTATATATAGTGAGTTGGCTTTTATGGGGCATTCCGTAAGAATTAGTATGAAATAGAATATATAGTTCATATAGGAATAGAAGGCTAAATCAAGACAGCAAGCAACCTAGAGAATTTTTAATGTTCTGGTTCAACTATGACTTTCATGGTTATGTGATAGTGTGGTGTTAGTTTTTTTATAATTATGGTTTATTGTGTTATATTCCCGTCTTCTAGCATATTTGCAATACATTCTATATGATCTGTTTTTCCTCCATGGTTTTCCTAATTTTAGACTATAAAATGCTGACTTCGGACATGTTTATTATCTATTCCTGAAACTTCATGGCGGATTTACGTGTTATACTTGGAATATCATACGCCCGAGTTTAGTAACATAGCGAAGAGGAACAGAACTCGTGTTCTGTGGGAAAGCATGATTTTCGCAATACGTTAAAATTCACACCAAAACACACTTTGTTAAATGTATTACTTATGTAATTAATTGTCATTTTGACGATCGCTATGCGTGATATTTAAGCTAGTTTTTTTACATTGTTTTTTTAGAATATTTTAAACTTCTGTTTATTTTGCACGTTATATTTGTTATTCTGTAATCGTATATATATATATATATATATATATATATATATATATATATATATATATATAACTAAAATCATATGTTAAGCTTATCATTACAATATATTTCTAGGTTCGTATGTAGATAATTGTAACGAAAATGAGAATGAAAAATTCTTGTACCTTATAGAATTTCCTTAGATCTTCACAAAGGGGAATGGTACTATCAGGTTATTATAACTTTCATTTCTTAGACACAAAAATTCAAACGTCTTATCTATTTAAAACGACGCAAAATCTTTTTTACTGCAACCTGTAGAAAAACTAAACCGTATTTTTTTCTTTATTCTTTTAGAACCGTCTTCAGACTGCGATTTTAACGACGAAAGTTCATGGAGCAATGACGAAGAAAATATAAATTTTCAAGGTGGTACGAAAATGTTGTCATTTAATCTTCTGTCAGTATTTTCACTTTGTAAACTGCTTTGGAAAATATGTTTGGGTGGTAATGATGTTGTGAACATAGTCGTCCTTTGATAAAAAAAATAGTTTAATCTTACGCAATTTTTTTAAACTTTAAAAGTAAAAATCAGACGGAAGTAAAATTCCTTTGTCTTAAACAATCGGAAACAACTAGGACTCGTGGTTAAAATTATTAACGTGTCTGAATATTTTGAGAATTTAGTTTTGTTAGAAAAAACCAAATGCACATGCTTAATGACATTTTTTGCTAAGTCTAATTTGCATTACAATTTCCATACATTTATGTTTATATATATATATATATGTTATATATATATATATAATACTATTTTCGTTTATCCAATTATAACTGTACATTTGTCTAAACCAATATATATATATATATATATATCATATATATATATATATATCTTCTATATATATATGTATGGAATGGTTCTTAATACTCGACAAGTAACTTTCTCTTCGTAATAAGCCGCTTAATCCGAACACGTTTATTATTCAATGCTATACCGGTTCTTCGTGATAATAAATTAGACTTGAAGCACGAGCTAACGGACATGGACAGAGCCTTATAGGAAAACTATCGAAGTCATTGTAATGGACAAACTTGTATCTTATTTAAATTTATGAATAGCATTTCGGAAAGATATCAATCTGGAGTGGATAAAAGAAAAACCACGAGTCACACGGATTTCTCACGCGAGTTAAATGCGTGTTTTTCACAACCTTGGTATAATTTCACATTACCTAAGCCATGGTTTTTTTTCCATATTTGACATAATTCTATGACTGCCGTAGCTTTGTTTTGCTAGAAGCCTTTCAGATTCGCACTAGTTGCTTTCGTACAACAGGCATCTTCATATATTCACTAAGATCTGTCATTTTATTCATTTTAGGTACAAATCAAGAGCAACCTAATTTGGTTGCGGATAGTGAATTTACAGACGTATCTCAAACTAACTATCAAACAGGACGGTGGCGTTCTACTCACAAATTTAGCATAGGTTTGGATAATTTGCCAAAGGCATTAAATTCTAAATTGGCTGTCAACTCAACTACATTGAAAGTTGCTATTGCTGAGCCTGATAAGGTGTCGCCTGATCGGTCTGTCACCCAGTTGTCGACAAACCAGTTATTTGAAAGACGTGGGCAGAAATTGTCAACAAAGCCAGAATGGCAAGTGAATGATGTTGCTACAAAAGAAGCGGTTGCCAACAGGCTAGGCGAAATGCGCCAACCCACCTCTGTTGACTCTCCTAGAACCGTTTCTCTAGCAGGTGCTGAATTAAACATAAATTCAAATCGCCAACTTATGGTCGTTGATGCCTTAACAAATGACACAGAAAACCAAATGGACATGGATTTGACGGCTTTGGAGGAAGTATGTTTTATTTTATGCCATACTCCTAGGTATTGGCATTATGATCTTTTGCGAAAACGCTTAAAATAGCTTCAACAAATTAAACTTCGTATAAACAGGCGACAGATTGTAATAACCGTTATATATGCCTTGAATTTACGATATATTCCATCTACGCTCTGCTCGTTTAACCACGACCAGTCTACTATAAACACCGAAAAATTTCGGTTTGTATATTTATCTTAATCATTGGCAAATGTCACAGTTTTTGTACAGCAGTTGTTTATCTTGATATTTGGCGATTCCTTGTTTAATTTGAATGCTCATATGTTCCAGTAGAACTATGTCAGATCATAAATATTATTAAGAAATGCAATTTACATAATATTGCGCCTACAGACGTGTACATTTCGAAGGTTCTCGATCGGCCAGTTCGAGCCAATTATATTTCTAATGATAGAACATGGCTTAGTGAATACGTAGGAACAAATTCGTTTTCCAAAGTGTTTGCTCGGCCAGCTCAAGCCATTTAGACTTGATGATGGAACGAGGCTTAGCGATTAAGAAGGGACAAATTCAATTTATGATGTTATTGCTCGGTAAATACGAGCCAATTTTGTTTTGTTTATGGCACGAGGCCTAATGAATGCATAGGGACAGATTCGATTTATGGCGTTTTTGTTTGGTCCATTCGAGTCAATTATGCCTTTGATGTTGACCCAATGTTTGGTGAATTAGCAGGGGCAGTCTCAATTTCTGACATTTAACTCGGCCAGCTCCAGCCAATTATGTTTTGATGATGGCACGAGGTTTAGTGAATACACAGGGACAGATTAACATTAATTTAGGTACTATCACGTATGAACCTTGCACAAATTTTACTAATGTCGAACTTTGTTCTAATAGTTACATCTGAATATCTAACTCTTTTTCCTTGATAATCAAAAACTGAATTTTCTCTTGAATTTTACTTGGAATTACCTCTTCTTGTAATAAGTTAGTGGATATGTTGTATTGGATTTCATAAATAGGTATTTATTATCAAGTTTAAATTTTCTCTCTCACCATTTATACTCAGCTTACCAAGGATCTCGTTCGTCTATGCCCCTCTGGTAATCCTGGCCAGTCCTCCACTACCGTTCCAGAAATCCTTCAACAATGGATAATGAAACTGCAAGCTGAGGTGCGACGATTCCATAATGAGAATACTGTGCTGGAAAAGATGCGTCGGCAAAAGGACCAGGTAAAATGTGATGTAATTTGTCTTTATCTATACTGTCATAGGTAATATGTTACACCTTTGCTCCAAATTGACTATGTGGTTCAATTAATTTATATGGAGTATTATCTTATTATCGTTACCATATGGACAAATAATTAAAATGAATTTTAATCTGCATATTTCCGGGTTCCTAAAAACGATGTTGAATGTCTACCATTATTACGTGGTGACGGTGGAATGGCCTTGTATAAAGCCATCAAGAGTTCCACTTACTTTGAGAAAAAAATTTCATGTTAAGATTTCGTCGCCGTTGTTTTTTAACACATTTGTTACTCAGTGAATCTGGAGCTTCTGTAGATCCACAACCGACCTATCTGAAGAAAGATAATTCACAATGATTTATCATCATTCGCTTGTGCATATATGCCTCCAAGTTGTCCTAGCAATGTAATCAAGTGTTTCTTAGCCACCTTGTTGAGTTAATTTATTGGCTCTTTAACGTCTCTTTTCTAACGGAGAATTTAGATCTTGGCAACTGACGAACAGCGCAGGTCGGTATGAATGTTACAATTTAGGCAGAAACGTGCCAGTGGCATGGCCCTTATATTTCTTAGTTTGCTTTGGACCATCTACGAAAGAAAATGAGTTATCTTTCTATTTTTGTCGCTAGGGAAGAAAGGGAATGGGTTAGTTGGACACCTAAAACAAACCTTATCTTAGTAGCTTCTTATGTATTGCCTCTTTGACAAATTTCAGTCTTCCAGCATCTGTTTATTTCTTATTTGTGAATATCGTAGTGTCTTAATTAAAATATCCTTATCTTTGTAGAGTTGTAGTTACTGCTCTTCGTGTTTCTTGAACTCAGGTCCTAGAAGACAAATGGCCACGGCCTCCCTAATGAGGTGTTCTGTTAAACTGGGGGTACCATTTCTTCTCATTATTGGCTGTTAAGAAGAGCTCTACTGAATTCAGTCTTAGGAACAGTTGAGCTACGAGATCAGTTGAAGACTTGTTATGCCGAGCTATCCATTCTGATTTAACCTCTTGTTTGATATTACCAAAATGCGGATTACAGACAAATTTAGCTTCAACTTACTCTGACAACTATTGTTAAGTGACATTGAGGTCTATTTTTTGATAACCGCTGGACAGCCAGACTTTATTTTATCGTAGGGCCACAGTCTGCTCTTGACAGGAAAAAATCTCGTTTTACGGATGAATAATTCATAAGTAACTTTGCTTACCAAGTAATGCTTATACGATTGCACTTTTATTACATGATATCACGTAGGGCGAAATGGTATCTGTTAGGATCGATAATGCCAAGAGAACATGTCCGCAGCACGTCAATGGACGAAATATGAAAGCATGCTTAAAATGTGAAGTCTACTTTCAATTATCCAATATATATTGAGATTTTGAGTAATTCTGTAAACCGACGTCGAGATTTCTCTATTTGGTGTTTGATTATCCAACTTAAAATCTGTATTAAAAATAAAGACTATTGGCATTGTCCTTATATTGGAATAACATTTTGTGGATTCCAGAAGACATCGCTTTATGCGAAGCCGTCCATTATCATCGCAAAGTAATTGATCAATGGATAGTAAAATAATAATCTACCTCAAAGGAAAGGTATCCACGTTTTTAGAAAGGTCCTTGTTAATGGGAGAATCTTGGCAATAACACGGTAATATATCACATCTCTGCAGACTAGACGTTATTGTTGGTATTCTGGTTTGTGTGCCTCCACTAGAAATATCTCTTGAAAGTTGTTTTTCTTGGTTGCGCAGTGCAATCATAATATTTTACGTATCCGTGATTCTACTTCATGGGTGGTCTATTATTGCTTTTCTTTTATATGAAATGCGATTTGATCCTCGCTAGTCAGTTTGCCGTCGTTCTCTGATGGAAGGTCGAAACGCGTCAGTGCGTTGCGGCACGGTAGTTTTGTTATGTTGTTCGACAACTGGTTAAATACAATGGGATTGGTGTTTACTTCAAGCTCGCAAACTTGATTTAAAGAAGTGATTTTTGAAATTTTTTGTTACCATGCACAGCCATGAAAATGTCAATATTAACTAATGTTTCATTGACAAATAACCATAAGAAGCGAAACAATAAGTTAAGAAAAGTTTTATAAATAACGGCAAAACCAATAATTTTGGTATGCAAATTATTAATGAGATTTACGAGAGAGAGAGAGAGAGAGATTACCTAGTTACTATTAGTATATTTATCTAGATAACTCACATATTTAGACAAACAACACATCTACACAACACCATTATGGCCAAGTCATCTTTAAGGCAAGGCTACATCAGCAATAAAGCTTTGTGGGTTTCACTGTATCACGTCATAAACGAAACTAAATCGCGCAGCTAACACTGACATACTAAGATAAGAAAGTTACGAAGATGATTCTGCTAGAAAATTGCAACAGGTTCAACACTGAGCTGGATTCGATGCCATATAGCGCAGGGTTTCTAACCAACAACTATGATACGCACGTGAACCCATCCTGGCAGACCCAATTTGTATGTAAGTGCCGCCAAATGTTTCTACCATTTCAAAATCTACCCACCTTGTTTCTTACGCCAATCTGGCGTTGGATGAGAGAACATAACTCTCCTGGACAATCGAATTGAGGGCATACGCAAATTGTGACCGAGCCAACATAGTTGATCAAGAATTATTTGTTTTGGCAGATCCAAACATACGTCTACGGATGTCAAAGTTGGTTATTCGTTGGTGTCGTCGTTAATACAAATTTCATCTGAATATTTACAATCGACTAATCTCATATGTGGTTCATGAATTTAGCAGGTCTATCATTTTGGATAGAATATCCGATAATTTTTTAAATTTATCTGATTCTAACTCACACTTGAAATCTAGGAAGACAATTTTGTGGAATGGCGAGCATATATTTCGGTTCATGTATTTTCTCTATGGTAATAAATTGTCTATATATCATTTCTTGATGAGCATCTTGCCGGTTCCTTTCTAATATTTAGTTTGCATGAAGTGTGATCACGACGTTGCACAATAAAAATGAACCAATTAAACGCGATTGGAATCAAGTTTATACTGCAACTGTCATCACACGAGGTAGGATAGCCTATTTTTAAGATGGGAATGATGATGGACTTTCCACGAGAAACATGAATGAATTGTTAATTCCATATTGTACAAAATATATTCATATGAGAAATTATTACTGACACTCTTAAGTAGGATCAGTAACAGATTTTCGGTAACTGCAATTTTATCCGCGTTGAATAGTTAAAATGGAATTTTATTTTCGTTTACTTTAACAGCAGCTCGATAGTTATATTCCACATATTTCACACGATCATCCTTTTGTAAATCAGAACTGATGCAGTTACATTAGGGCACTTTTTAAGATATATATATATATATATATATATATATATATATATATATATATATATATATATATATATCGATTTGAATTCAACAGCAGGATTTTATTATATATATATTGCTCTTATAAACACAATATTGCATGAGGTAGCAAAGGCAATTCATCCAGTAGACCGGTTTCGTCCTTATTGGGAACTCTTCAAGTACTGCTCAGTTGCAATATCTGGACAATACTCGAAGAATTCCCAGTAAGGACGAAACCGGTCTACTGGATGAATTGCCTATTCTACCTGATGCAAAATTGAATTTATACTGGCCATTTATATACACGCACACACAAAAATATATATTGCCATACGTATATATATATATATATATATATATATATATATATATATATATATATATATATATATATATATATATATCAGACAGAACCTGCTTTCATTAGTTCTATTTTGTATTACAATTATCTGTAAAATAAAGAGGTACTAATATGAGATTTTGCCGTTATGTTTCGTACTTACACTAAGTTTTTTTAATAATTACTTCCATTGAAAATTGTAGGACGGTAGCTTTTACACAAATTTAATTTGAGGAATATGCGCAGTTCTAGCATGCTTGCTTTAGATTAAAAGACACCATTGATATGCTTAACACATCATATATACATGCTTTAATTTCTTGTGAATAATTAAATGTGTACAATGAATGTTACTTTACAATTACATCGTAGATAAGCTTGGTGTTAACTCAGTTGACAAAATCTTGTCATTTGGCCTATAGCATGAGAATTATGTTATACAGATAAACAATCATTTATTGAGAAATCTGTAACTGTGCATTTGACTCTAACCAACAGACTTTCCGTTTTATGTCGTTTTTACTCTTATGTGAGCTAATATGTTGCGTAATTTATTGAATAGTTTTATAGTCTTGAGAGTAAATCGGATTGCTATAACAATTGTACATTTTTTCGCACAATTAAGCCAGTTTCATATCCATTCAACGGTATCTTCCCGATCGTTTGAAGCCTTAAGAAGTGCCTAATTTAGCAGCTGTTCTTTTAACTCATGTTCAATCAAAATTGCTCTTCGAGCTTCGAGTTGATCTGATTGATCATTTTCATTTCTTTAAGTTTATGAAGAAAAATTCGTTGAGCTGTGTATTGTTATAGCACAAGGTGAAGACGACGTTCTCTTTGTTTATTTGATTTGTTAACTGATTATATCTGTTTATAATTGTTTATAAATCATGTTAATCGTGTCGCAGCAAATACGTCAACTCGAAAAGGATGCTAAGGCGTTTGAAGAGGAGAAGATACGTGAACGGAAGGAGTTTGAGGCGTTCAAAGACGAAGAGATGAAAAAGCTAAAGTACGTCTATTCTTCTGTTCACACACACACATTCACACACATATATATATATATATATATATATATATATATATTGTAAAACCGAAAATTGCATGCAATGTGTGGTCCTTGCGTCATAGGGCATTAGTAACATCAATCTTATCCGAATGCTTCATGTTTCAATCCACTGCCGGAAAAATTCAGCCTACCACTGGAGGCGAGATAGGCTTAGTTTATGGCTTTCACTTGCTATCTTACGGCATGTTTCACATACTAGGCAGGCTAAAGAAAATACGCCAGACTGACACGTTCTCAATGCACATCTGTGAACGGGCATCCAGCAATCCATACATAATTACTAATTTAATGCTTATGTGGCAGTGAAACATCAGTATGTTAAGTTGGTGTATTTCTTTTACAGTGTTGGCTACACAGTTTATATGTTTATATTTGTACATAAATAAAAATATAATATATATATATATATATATATATATATATATATATATCGGTAATCTGTTTTTAGTAAGTAAACTGATGAAATTTAATTTACTTCTGGATATTATTTTTGTCGAAAATTATTCACACATGGAGTGTACATGTACAGGTGGATACCAAATAAGGTTGAAAATGGCCTGGTTCATAAATTGCATTTAGTATCTCGCCCAGTGTTACGCTTATTCTGACTGTTAATTTAATTAAATTCTGCCAGTATACTTTAATTAATTATCATTTTCATGACGTCATTTTGTCTGTCTTATGAAGACAGCCAAGAATATGAAATCGGTTTACTGGATAAATTGCTTTTGCTAACTGATATAATGTAGAGTTTTTACTGGCAACATAAGACAGATTGTGGGTGGTTAGTCTCCATCTAAAGGAAATGTTAACAAAGAACCCGTTGTAGTTTGCGGCAGGGTGGCTCAGTGGTTAAAGCATCAGATTTCGAAGCTGACGTGCCCAGGTTCGAGACCTATCTGCGGAAAATTCTGGACACTACGTGAAGAGCTTCCAATATGGACGTAAAAGGTCTACTGGATTAATTGCCTTTTCCAGACTACACATTGCTTAGTTTATGCCGACAAATGTGTGTATATATTGGACCGGGCGATTATATTGAGACAGCAACCTTGTTTCAAAGTAAGAGTTGCTTAGTCAAGTGCGATACAGAAGAGAATCCAATTGGAGCATAGTTTATTGAAGTGTAAATTGCATGCAATGCGTCGGTTCGGTGGCGTTTGTAATGAGCTGCAAGACGGCAAAAAATGTGTCTGAGTTTATTTACGGGTCGCAGAATTTCTGGCAGCCGCTGATGAGTAACAAATTAGGAGGAAACTAGTGCAATTGATTAATTTTATCTGCTATCTTGTGCAACAAATATATACAAGTTCGCTAAAGGACAATTGAGATTTTTAAATTTTGATTCCACAAGAAGAATGCCGGAAATGTCTGTTAGAATATCATAGAATTAAATTGTTATGAACAAATTCTAAGTGTGTGTTAGTTTCTTTGCAAGTTATTGGAATTTTGTTTTTGTTTTCGTTTTGTAACACTCACGTGTCATTTGAGGTGTTACACTAGCCAGTTAAATAAAAGGGCACTGAAAAGAGCAAATATCACATTTACCGACGGAAAACCATAAAGTTGTGTTTACCGGAGCGTGGGTGGCTCTTGTGAAGTCATGACAGCCTTGATGCAAGTCGTGATTTTTTATTCTTGATGAGGTCGTTAGTGGCGCATTCTCCGTCACTGATACCTTTAAAGCAGGGGAAAGATTAAAATTTAAAATGGTAAAAACTTTGCCAATTTAAAAATAAAAATGACTATCAAAATGGTCTGACATGCCTAAAAGGTAACATATTTAAAACATAATTAATTTCAATATTAAATATTCTACACGATTCTGCGTGCCATGTGGTAGGTAAGCATAATGTTAAATATTTTTTAAATGCATTCACTGTTATTGTTGTTTAATTTTCCTCCAATTCGAAATATTTCGTTTCATCTCGAAACGCTATATCTAATTGTCCATTGACTGCTTGTCGCTTGTGGTGTGTCATTTTGTTTCATATTATGATGTTAAATGAGTTCTATTCAAGGTAATATTCAAAGAATCTAGAAATTATTTTAAATAAGTGTTAGTGTCTAAAGATTTCTATTTTGGATCCTCAATTTGTTTAAACAATCATTGATGATACTCAAGTATTTTTTGAATTGTTTTTGCGGTGTGTAAGCTTCATATATTCCAATGCCGCGTTTTGCGTACGCGGGTAATAGCTGTACACGTGCAATTACACAAAGATCCGATTGATCACAATTTACAATTTTGTTTTGTCTTTGATCGGGTTGACTTCTTATTCGTTCAACTGGAAATGCGGTTACTGAGACAAATTCTATGATTAAAACTAGTGTTGAGTCAAAAAAATATATAAATAGAATGGTTTTGGAACGAGGTTACCACATTTGCTTAAATCTGCTATTGTGATTATTGTACTGTGTTGCCTGAGGATGGTGTTGGAAAGTAGGCACCGAAACGTCGCCAGTAAACAAAGATGTGATAGAACCGCATTTCCAGTTGAACGAATAAAAAGTCAACCCGATCAAAGACAAAACAAAATTGGAAATAGTGACAAATCGGATCTTTGTGTAACTGCCCGTGTACAGCTATTACCCGCGTACGCAAAACGCGGCATTGGAATATATGAAGCTAACACACCGCAAAAACAATTCAAAAAATACTTGAGTATCATCAATGATTGTTTAAACAAATTGAGGACCCACAAAAGAAATCTTTAGACACTAACACTTGTTTATAATGGGACTACTCAGGGTGAGAGCCACATTTCCGATTTTTCATACCCTTATATAGATAGCGAGTTAATTATCGTTGGTCAGTTTTCCGCTCTGGTCCGATGATGACCATGGAAGGCCGAAAAAGGTCAGTACGTGAGACTGATGATGGTTTTCTATGATTTTCAGCTTGTTAAACAAAATGGGATTGGCGTACATCTTTAGTTTGTAGACTTAATTTAAATAATAGTGGTTTGTTTGTTGTTGACTTTTCAATGTTTTTAATATGCTTACGTTATTAGTAGAGATGAGCAATCATTTTTCTTTTTAGTTCTGATCTATTTTTAATGCATAAATTACATTCATATTAATAAGCGAGATTAATTTTAACTAATGTCTTTATTTTTAGACGCGAACGTCGAGTTCTAGAAGATTTTCAAAAAGCATTGAAAACGACACCAAACAAAAATGAACGAGAGGAAATAGAAAATTTAAAAAACGAGGTATGATTTTTATAAGTTTTGTATGCATCATTTGTGCTATGCGAATCAGCATATTCATATTCTGAATTCCGTGCAAACTTATTATGTTATATTTTTTATTTATGTGAATAAAGAGTAAAATATCATATATCCTATTTCACTACCTACAAAGAAAGCAATATATCGGCATTTAAAATTGACTTCTCACTATGTTTATCTAGGACATGTATTGGCAGATGTGTTTTACGTAAAAGAACACTGATTTTCAAATTCGTACTTAGAATGGATTATTAAGCTGCCAAATTTTCCTTTCTTAAGATGGTCTAGTACACGTTGCTGACGAGCTCCAAATGCCCTAAACATTTTGTTTTGAGGCGCCTGTCGAAACTGGCCCTCGGCATCTTGCACGTTTCCGCTCGTTCCGCCACTACTTTTAAATTCGATATACTGTAAAGTGAAGCCGTAATGGAGGCTGAACATGAGATAAATAACTGCATCATGATGGTATCGACACAGTTTAATATGATGGGTTGTGTCTTAATGACTCGTTGGGCTTTACTGTTGGCGCAAATACGTTTATGAGTTCCTCCTACCAGCCGAAGATGGATTGGATTAACATAGTCAATTCCCCACAAGGAACGTGCGACCTAGTGATTATCTTCCGCCCACACTTAACTATGAATTTCATAGTTATGCGACGTTCAATTATTAATACATTTTGCTGGTGCAATTTTGTGCATTGGTAGCAGTAGCAGTAGTGTAAGCATATACTAATTGTTAAAATATTTGCTATTTTTACGTGTTTTATATAACCTAATGTCTGTTTGACCTAGTGCACGTCTAAAATTATTTAAAGGAAAGTTTAATTTATATAAATGAGATTTAAATATATAATAATTACAAACACAACTACAACTGCCCTTAATAACTAATGGTTCACTGGTACATTTCTATATGATATATATATATATATATATATATATATATATATATATATATATATATATATAAAAGAGACTAAGGTATTCTCTCTTAAAACGTTATACCAGTTGGATCTGTTAACACACAGGAAACTTATTCGGGTTCTTTCGATAGAGAGAAGAAGATTTCTTATGGCGAAGTATATCCATTTTGCCAGCTTTTAGCAATGCATAAAGAGCTTTTGATGGAGCTTAGACGGTATGATTGTACGAACATAGAAAGCTCAAAACAGTCAGAGGTAAGCGAGTGTCCACTGTGCATTTGTTAGCGAAAATTTCCCTTTGTTCGTGCATATGGTCTTTACCAATAAAGCCAACCATCGGGTGAACCAAGTGAGATATCAGAATCAATTTTTTATTGAGAAGAATTTTTGTATCTATTTAATACTGACAAGAATTACGACAACCTTGTCCGTATAATTGGTTAAGGCTTGTTCTTGTCTAGTCTTAACTTTGAAATAAATTTGACACTTTATATTTGCAGAGAATCATGACAGGGACTATACCACATTAAATGTATCAGCACTTATTCTCTTTCATTAACCTGTCTAAACGGATAGATTATTTACTCTAAAATTTCATGCAGAAAATTTACAGATTCCGCGGTTAAAATAGATACTGGGCTTCAGTGTAATTGTCACCATTGCCTAGCGTTTCCAAGTTCATCTCATTGTAAAATACGCGCTTTATTTGAATTTTAATTTATAAAATCCCTTTCGTACTATGTTTAACTGATAGTGATGGATAAAGTTTAATTCGTCCATTGATATGTTTTATTTATATGAATTTAGAAATAAATTTTGTATGGATGTATGTATTTATTATAAACCAGGTGTATACAACACAGTTAAAAACGCTTTTATTTTCACAAAAACAAAAAAAGGAATAGAGTTCACACCTTCGAAGCAGTTATTTGCAACATATTTAATCCTCAGCTAAATAAAGAAAAGTTATTACATGATCGTAATTTAAACTTGTGAATTGCTTGTGTGTGTGTATGCGAATATGTACGTGCCTCATCCTGTGTGTTTGCAACTTCCTGTTCGTTGTTATATATTTTGTGCTCATTACAACGAAATTTTTTTGTTTGTCAATATTGACTATATGAAGTATCAGATATTGCAGTTGAACTGAGTTCTGGCAGTAGAAAATGGCGTTTTTAACTCTGTTGGGCTTACCAGCTTTATAATTAATTAATGCATCAATAAAATATTTATTTTGTAATTCAAATAAAAAATTTCCGGATAGTTTTTGATCGTGGTAATTTGCCGAACACTACTAATAAATTATCTGTATTGGCAAATCCTTGCATCTATGGGCTTCTACTGCCTGTTGACAGATTTGACGATGCCCATTTGTGTAATAGTTCTGTAGCTAGACACATGTTTGTTGTAGAATTTATTATTTCTTAATAAATGAATTTGTACCATTTTTGAAATTGTTCAATTTAGGACCGTTTAGTTATATTCGAGCTACAGATAATTGAAAAGTTAACCCAACTTGGTGTATGAATTTCCTAGCTAAATATCGATTAGAGATGTCAACAAACGAGCTTAGTTTTGTATAATATTTAATATGCGACATGCTTTAAATCAATTTGAATTGTTTTATATTTTTAATTTAAAACTTTATGATGCATTTGGATACTTCGGTACCAATCACTGTTCAGCACCATCGCCATCTCATTCGAAAATTCCATCTTCGGTTATATTGTGACGCTGCTTCGAAAGCGCATCTTGTTTACTAATCCCTTGGGACTTAGTAATTATATAGTGATAGTAAAAGAATAAAATCGATGCGCCTCGTGATCTCAATCGGGAAACCACTCAAGTGTGTCTTTTTACAGATGGTCTTATAGTAGTATATGTATTTTTAGGCGGATAGGCATGTTTTTTTCAAATGATTAGAATGCACGGACTCTTTAGTCATTTAAAAACTGATGTGCAGCTTTAGTTTGTCTCTATTTTGAGGTGCATTTTATGTTCCAAATTCTTTTGCAAAATAAATGAATTAATTTTTTGGCCTTATTGTGCAGTATTATAGGTTTCATATTCCTATGGATTATTTCTGAAATTTTAAAGATTATTTCCGAACCCAATACTTTAAACTATTATCCATGTATTTTTATCTTCCTATCTCTTACGCCCTCTTATCTCACGTGAAATACGAAAAAACATCTACGTATAAACCGCGCTGTCAGTTAGCTGATTTAAAAGGCCAACAGCAAACAAACGAGGCTCGTTGGCACGCAAACCAATCACGCCTCAGAACACGTATCGACACTCTTGAAGCGGAACGCCGAGAGGCGATCGAGCGTATTCATCGGCTAGAAGCGGAGCGTATTGATTTACAGACGCAGCTGGCTGATTTGCAAAATCAACGTAACAACTGTAAACAAGCGAGTGGAAAAAAATTGGTTAGAATAAAAAATATTGCTGTCTTTGCATTTCGAGATGTACTTATGTTATATTGAAATAAAGCATGTTAACTTCAGTATAAAAATAATATCGTTTGCTTCAACGAGGATGTATCTGAAGAATAGGAAATCAGTTAACGTGGACTTATCGGCGGCCGGCGAGAACGCATGGAAATTAATGTGCATAACAAAATTCGTTGCAAAATTAGGCAGACAGAGAAAATGCACATTCTTGTTGGACGCTACTGTTTGTAATTGAATTGTGCTCTAGTTCATTGCAGACCCGGACGCGACCAGATGTGTTATTTACGAAACTTGTATAAGGTTTAAAACGTTAGTGGGAATACCAGTTCTGGATAAAATGTTTATAAATACATTACAATCTGAGTCAAATAAACTCTTGTATTCAGAAGCATTGATACTTTGCAATGGTGATAGGTCTGTTGCTGTTATAATTTTTACAAAATCAAGTTTGCGAGCTTGAAGTAAGCACCAATCCCATTGTATTTAACCAGTGGACAAGCAACATGACAAAACTGCCGGCAGTCGCACACAGTGACGCGTTTTGACTTTCCATGATCATCATCAGAGCACGATGGAAGACTGACTTAGGAGGATCAAACCGATTTGCATATATATGGAAAGCAAAATTAGATATGCGACTCTCACCTCTAGCAGTCTTTTACACATTTTACTTTACTGGAAATTTCGGCTGCACAATATCTATGCGATCACGAATATTAACTATACACAGATTTCTCACACACACACACACACACACATATATATATATATATATATATATATGAAATAAAATTAAACATTAATTCATTGCGCGGATGGTGGTAACAATTCTTTAAATCAAGTTTGCGAGCTTGAAGTAAACACCAATACCATTGTATTTAACCAGTCGTCGCACAAAATAGTTCATTCCAGACCCAGACGTGAACGGATGTTTGATGTACGAAACTTGTATAATTTAGTGGAGATACCATTTCTGGATAAAATATCTACTATTACATTACAATATTCTGAGTCAAATAAACTCTTGTAGTTTAGAAGCATTGTTTCTGTGGATCGATGATAGGTTTGTTGGTGTTAACATGTTTGAGTCAGGTTAAGAAAATGCTGCGTACAACCTTATATTTTTTCAATTCAGCCAGTTTCTCTCTAATATTAGATTAAATCAAAGCGTTGGGACGGAGTAAACTAACGAAATGAATAACTTAGATACGACTAGGGTCAAGCATATATCGCCGTTTTATTGCATGTCAAGCCTCGATTTTTCTTTTAATGACCGGTTAATACTTAGTGGTCAATAGAGTACTAGCATGCAACACACGGGGGGGGGGGTAGGTATTTACTGCCGGAGAAAATTATGACCACTTGTGCCTAGAAATGAGATGCTGTGGATAACTGGTTTTCGTCTGTCTTTTGTAATACTTCACCCAAGAGAAGAAAAACTTCATATAAATTATCCTATCCAACTAAGAGTGGGTAATATAATGCACTTTGACAGTCCACACATACCTATAAATATTCTTAATTATTATGCATCTGTTTTGCACCTGATTTTATATATTGAATTATTGCTGCTTGTTTGCTCTACGTCTGCTTTTATTTTACACCTTTTCTCTGGTTTGTCTAAGAAACTGCTGAGGTAAGGAAACCTGTGTTTGTATGCGAAAATGTAGAAACTCGTATACTCTCTTAAGAGGATTAATTTGATAATTTCGAAATTTTATTGTACTTGTCTATATATTGGTTTATGTACATTTTATATTTAAATATATATCATGTGTCTAGACATTTTCGAGCATAAATCGCACAGTCTCAGCACGCTATTTAAACCCTCCTGCTCGACAGATGCAATCAAATCTGAAGCATAACCCTGGAGAAAGGAAAACCAACTGTCAAATTGGCGTAGTGAAACACATTAATCAGTTTGCAGAGAGTGAAGCAGAAACGCACCTTTTACAGAAGGCTAACAGTAAAGGTAGTGCAAACCATAGTAACAGACCTTCGGTACACTTGTCAAGGAAGTCAGGTAGTTCATCACCAGTTAGAGGTGTGTATTCCTATTATTGCTTATTTTATGGATATATATATAAGAGAAAAATAAAATTAGTTTATGTTTTTGTTACTATTTATTATGCATCAAAACGGTTTTTTTTATAACTCACTCAAATATTTGTAATCAAGTATGCTCGTGACAGCTTTGATAGTAGCAAATCATTGTCGAGCGGATTTTGTTGCGTTGCATAACCAATCCAATTATCCTTGATATCCAGATTTGCGGCAAAGTGTAGGTGAACAGTAAATTCAGGGTATTACTTGCAAATATATGTATAGCATACAGATTCTCGTAGATGAATTGTGCGCGGCACCATAGCGAATCAGTTTAATTGTTATCGCGAGTAAGGATGACGTGCGTACTTGGCCGGTACAAAAGCAAATGTGTAATTGCAATGCAATGCATCATGTTTATACATGCGATACGAAGAGTATGCTTTGTTTATTGTGTCGAAAATTCAGAAATCAGCCTAAAATTTAAAATGTCTTCCAACATGTGGTGATTGCACACACACACACACACACACACACACACATATATATATATATGCCTGCATATATATATATATATATATATATATATATATATAGAATAACAAGAGAGTTGGTTACAACAAATGTACAGTGAGATTGGATGAACGAGATATACTAACAGATCCCAATTACAATGGCGTAGATACTGGTAGAAATAAGATTTATTAATAAATGTTATTCCATGGAGTACGTTGTTGTTCTTACATTTTAAAAAATGGTGAAATTAGAAACTATCAATATATATATATATATATATATATATATATATAATATAAATATATACCAGTTGCGCATGTATGCTTCTTTCGATGTAAGAATTCGAATTATTTTCTAATTCTCTGTGCTAAAAGTGGGCTAGCTCTTAGCATAACTAGAAATTATTTTCATTGTATAAAATATACATTTCCATGATGAGTTAATGAGTCAAATATAAAGCTTTAATAAGATCGGTTTTGTTTTTCTGTGTATAAGGCGATAAATTTATCAAGTAAGTTGGTATACTCCGCTCTATTTTCAAAGCGTTCGCGCAAATGGACAAATGCCGCTGCATGTTGAAGTCAGGCACAAGGCAAATTCTACACTACGTCCGTTGGTACTCCTACGAACGCAACAATATGGCGCTTTCAAATGATCGTATTACCTCTAGAAACCTCTCTTAAGTTAAGTGGACAGTTAAGATATATATCGCAGATTTAAACAATGGCCTTTTTATGACCATTAAATGATATGATTATCGTACGGACCAAATATAGCATGACTAACAGAAGATACACGTCAACCTCTGCCTTTCGTGATAAAATATATTTATTTTGGAAATTTAATAGATTTAACATCGTCGCTAGATACACTATTCATTTACATGGTATTTGGTAATACATCCATACAGTATCCTAGCATTTCTGTCTAGTTATTCTGTTCTGATTTTTAATAATCTATTTGCTAAATTTCTTAATGATGCATTTTTAGATGATACAGAAGTAGTACAATGGTAACATTTATTACAACTATGCTGGAAATTCGCTTTTTCAAATCTCAGGTATTTTTATCGATCATGATTAAAACCTTTATAAAAATAGACTATCACTTCCCATAATTGGATATTGAACCTTAACGCCTGTATGATTGTTTGTGTATCATTATGCTTAGTTGGCCTATACTGGTGGTCTTTATGTGCTGTTAAGGTTTCTCAGAACGGTAGACTAATGACGAAGAATCTGACATAACCCAGTCTCAATTCTTTACTAGAATTTAGTGAACAAGTGTTTCTTACATTAATGGTCTGTTCTCTTGTACTTTACATTCCTATTTCTCGTCATAAGTACTTTGTATTTACTTTTTGCCCTGAAGCTGAACGTGCTTTGTACTATGCATTATTTTGCGATCTCTTGATCACGTATTATATGCATCATCTACGTTATACATTCGAAGAACTCATTTATAATACCACCCGATTTCTTGTAGAATTCATCTAAGCGTCCATTGGATGTTTTTTGTTAGGATTGTCTAATTTGCTTCAAATTTTCATTTTAAAAATTATCTAGTTTATCCTTTGCGTATTTTGATGGATACAGAGTAAATAATCCCGCATATTTTATCCACTGATACTTGTTTTATCTTATGACAGTCTTGATTCAGTCGTGGTTTGAACTGAAAATAATAGCTGCATTTTAAATGATTCTGTAGGCACATAAAAAACCGTCGCGATATTGACTCCGTTGGGATATTGCAGTAACGCCCGTGGAAGCGACAAATTCTAGGAGACGGACAACCTCGACAAAATAGTAGGCTGTTCAGTATCTCTGTCCTACCTAACATGCAATTAAAAACGCGCACCTTACTGCATCATCCGTTGTTTGTATTATTCTTGGCTGTCTTACCTAATGAATCTTAAAAATTGGATTCGTGAGTGAACGAAATAATAGCAACACCACATAATCATATACAAATGATACTTTACTGTGGCATAACCACACAATCAGTATTTTAGTGTGAATTTTGTGGTGAATGTAAAGAAACAAGATATTGACTCTACCTAGTGGTGTATTGAGTCGAGATTGCTAAGGAGGAATGTATCAATGTTGTGCTACGATGGAGTACACAGTCGATCAAATGTCAACATAACAAAACTACAGCCAGTTCGACGACTGGTTAAATACAATGGAATTGGTGTTTACTTCAAGCTCGCAAACTTGATTTCAAGAATTGTTACCATCACCCGCGCAATCAATTATTGTTCAATTGATCGAATTTCAAGTTATGCCCGATGCTTGTGCCTGTTCCGTTTGGTCGAAGTATAAATACAGTGTTATTTACGAATTCCATGTATGATTTGTAAGAAGGTGACTGGTGCCGCTACCTCACTAAAATGCGTATGATTAAATTTTACACGTTTTTCCTCTTTTGAGTTTTTACCGAAAGATACGCCATACATTGTCACTTAGACGTTGAGGGTTCTCACGCTGATAGCTCGTTGGTTTTGTAGGGTTGGAAAACAGCACATACGCTATATGAACGTGTTTTTCCTTCAAGAGAACAGAACTATTTAAAATGCGTTAAAAAAGTAACATTCTTGCTGAGCACGCGGTAAAAGGTGGTTAGGCGAGAGATAGTATGGAGTTTCTGCTATTTCGTAACTGCAAAATGCACTCGATTTGTAGGCACGGAAAATTATATTTCTTGTTTAGCTCAACAGGATTGTTTAGGCTGAAATTTTTAGACTTCTTTGAACTTATTATAATGATCCATTAGTGTGTGTTCATATTAGACGGAATTCCTGCTGATTTTTTTGAGATTTACTCCGGTTTTTTTCTAGGCTTCCATTGCCAGTTCTGTTTAATTATGACGTCAAAGCAATATGATCTAGACTTTACTGCTTGTGACGAAACTGTTCTGCTAGTAGAAACTGAAGGCAAGCTCAAGATAGCTACTAACTATGAATAACAAATGATGGTCATACTAGTTTTGAGGATAAATACCTCATAAACGATTATTATGAACAATTTTGATTCGCTTTCTAAAATCTTACCAAAATGGGCATTTAGGGCTACCAATAAATTCTACCTGGGATCCATAGTGGTGCCCGGATAGTCGGATTTTGTCAAGATTCCCAGGCGTAATAGCCTAGCGTCAGCAGCCTTTGGCAAGCTAAGCAAACCACACTGGAATCATTGCTCAATGTCTCAAAGCACTAAGTCCCGTGCTTTCAAACAATATATTTTCTGTCTTCTTATGCTATTGAAACATAGGTAATATCCTCCAACAACGGTTACTACCTGGATATTTTTTCAATCGATGCATTCTTCTAGTTTCATTTAGGTCATTGTCAGCTGGTTTTTGTTAGGCTTTAATCAGAAGCAAAATTTACGAACCGACCATTTCTATCGAGCTGTTGTTTGATGTGCAGTCATTGTAAAATTTAATTTAGGAACATCAATCCGGTCATCGGAGCAACTACGGTACATGACTGGAACTGAAAATGGGGTGCATAAGCAATCACACGTTCAAACAATATTATTCAGCATAGAGATTACTTGATCACACCGAAGCGTAGCTTCACTAATCGGGAAAGCCTAGCGGAATGTGGAGTTTGGTGGAGAGGCATGAGTAATTCTGACCTTATGGCTCAAACACTTCTCGAGCCAACCTTGCATTAGACCCAAATCGTTTTTACTGTATTATGCATCAAATATTAGCTTTTCTTGGTTCATATGATGTCTCACTTCATGTGATCTTGAAAAGATGCAATAAATGTACTTTGGTTGAGCTGTTCAGTTTACTTCTCTTATTCTTCATTCCTTTCTCGGATTTTCCTTTCTGTTCAATTGAAACACAGAATCAATAACTGCGAGCAATTCACTGAGAAAGTGCGGCACGACTGGTGCTGTAAATGCATGTGTTCTGAGAGACAGCGCTGCCAGTGATTATTACACTGGTGACGACGAGGTGAACTCAACAAAAAGTGACAGTGCTCGGTCGGAAATTGCAAGCTGCACAAAGTCGGCCAATGATATGTCTCTACCTGCTCACTCGCCGAGTATGTGTAGTTTTTTGCGTTTATATTTTTATTTTGCGATCATTTAATGAAGCTATTGCCAAGCGTCATCAATTGAAATATTAAAATTTCGATTAACAAATAGCTTACAACAATTTCACTTCGATTACCGAGTTGGCCCGTCTGTGCGAAGTTATCATTTTCTATCTGAATAATTTAATTATGTTATTTATGTTATTAAATAAGATAGACATACCACGGGGAATAATTGAAAACAAATTACTTTAAATTTGTATATTCCAACTCTGTAAATAATTGAATAATTCAGCATTATGTGAGGCAGAACTTCGTTAAGTTATTATTATTCTGCAATCTTGCTTTTCCCGGTTCTGTTTGGAGTTTTTGATCTCGCCACCTGATGTCATGCTGTCAGTCGTTTATTGCCATTTTCTTAAATTTTAAAAAGTTAGTCGGTTAATCAATCTATTCTTTAATGATCTGTTTGAGTCACTACGTAAATTCTGGCCAGTACGTGATGAGTTCCCAATAGGGACAAAACCGGTCTACTGGATGAATTATATAAATCAAGCTTGCGAGACTGAATTAAACCCGAAACCACATTGTATTTTCTATATATATATATATATATATATATATATATATATATATATATATATATATATATATATATATATATATATATGTTTTTAGTAATGTGTTTAGTTGTTTTGTTTGTGTGGCGAAAGCGATAAACAGCTATTGTTCCTGACTGCATAGAAATTGTGCAGCCGACATTTCCAGTCACGTACAATGTATGCAAGACTACTAGAGGTGAGAGGCGCATATCTAATTTTGCTTTCCATATATACGAAATGCGGTTTGATCCTCGTTAGTCAGTTTGCCGTCGTACTCTGATGATTAACATGGAATGTCGAAACGCATCAGTGCGTGCGAATGGCGGTAGTTTTGCTATGTTGTTCGACGACTGGTTAAATACAATTGTTACCACCACCCGCGCAATCAATTATTGTTTAATTGTATTGGATGAATTGCCTTTTCTACACTATACAATTCTTAGTTTATACTGACAAATGGAATTAATTAATTGGTCAGGTGTTTATTTCTAGTTCGCAACCTTAATTATAGTAAGTGATGACGTAAAGTTGCAAAATGTTAACTGTTCACCACCAAAAAATTATGTACATAATGAGATAATTCTTCATGTAAAGATCACAACGTTGATTGCAATAATTGTTATCATTGCCCGCGAAACCAATTTTCATTTTATTGTATAATATAATTGATTTTTTTATACTACAAAACCCCTGCTAGACTTAAATTTAATGCATAAGATACTCGCAATCATACAGTCATAGCTGTTCACTTTGCTATGTAGGTCGGACTAGCCGAATACTAAAGAAATGATTTGAAGAACATTTTCAACTACGCCCAGCTGGCACGGCAGAGAACGTTGCCGCAAAAGCTGAACAAATTTTTAATAAAATCTAACTCTAGATCAGGCGGATTTTCACGTGTTCTTTAAAGCAAAACATGAAAACGAATGCAAGGTTCGTAACCAGATAAATAAACAAAATAAGTTGGTTCATGGTTTCAATATAAACAGATCATTATGTGTTTTCTGTATTTGTCCGTATTTGTTTTTATCATTCAAGTGTAGTGTTGACGAAAAGAAGACGGATTTTTAAGAGCTGTTTACATTTCTGCATTATAACAAGTATATACTACCATGACACAGGATTGTTCCCAGTTCATAATTTTTTTGAAAATATTCCGGATACCTTTGTCGGCATCCATCCTCAGTCCAAATTGATCACAAGTCGTAGGGACAAACTTATAATGCTAATGAAGCAAAACAGTGAACTGGGAACATACTTTATTTAGTTTAAAAAAAACAAATAATTTAAGAAAACCCAGTTTCGTTTATTCATTAAAGATATTGCATTCTTTTTAAATGAGTGTTTCAGTGAAATTTATCTAGTGTTCATATATATTAACGTTTGATCAAACACCTTCAATTTCAAGGATTTTGCCATTTGTATTGTTTTTTATTATAAAATTATTCGAATATTAATGGTAATAATATCTGGCAACAAAAAAGTTTGTCAGGTTAGTTTAAGGCATCATAATTTGATAATATTTGATGTGCTACTATTGTGCAATTAGTAGAATTGCAGTTTAGTAAATGTTCCTTTTAGTTTTGTTTGTATGAGAATTGTTTTTGCAAAACTGGATTAATTGAAATTACCTGATCTGCGTTTTGACTAACGCAGCTTTTATTGTTCTAGTAGTTAGTATCCTTTACAGACTCGGTATATATATTATATAGTGTGAGTTAGCATTGAAGTCGTATTGTCGTTGACTTCAGATTATGTTAGCTTCACTATTACAGGTTTACACATTCGTCTAGGAGATTGTACCGTCCTATTATTCCACATTCTTCTACCGAATATATAGTGGTTAAAGGGCGTAATACCGGCTCCTACTGATGAGTCGCCAGTAAGCGTGAAACGAATGTGCATGAGATTATACTTTCCGTTCATGCTGCCTTTGGTTTATCCTTCTGGTCACAACTGAACTAATTTGTTACTAGGTTCGCAAACCTAATACATACTTGCATATATATTAGCTCTTCGCAACAAACAGTATTTAACTGTAATATATTGAATTGAATGATGTCATGCTTACTGCGAAATGTGATAACTGATATCGATGAAGGCCAGAGTTTATGGTTTAACTGGAGTAACAGGTGTTCGGAAATTGTTGTAATTCTCAATTTGGGTGAACTTTAGCATAAATTTATATCCATAAGGGTTGGTATCATGTACCGACTCGGAAACCATAGTGTTAGTATCCGGTACTCATCGATTTCAAAAAAGGTATCAGTTACTAACACAATGGCCATAGTGTTAGTATCCTTACAGACTCGGTATATATATTATATAGTGTGAGTTAGCATTGAAGTCGTATTGTCGTTGACTTTAGATTATGTTAGCTTCACTATTACAGGTTTACACATTCGTCTAGGAGATTGTATGTCCTATTATTCCATATTCTTCTACCAAATATATAGTGGTTAAAGGGCGTAATACCGGCTCCTACCGATGAGTCGCCAGTAAGCACGAAACGAATGTGAATGAGATTATACTTTCCGTTCATGCTGCCTTTATTTATCCTTCTGGTAACAACTGAACTAATTTGTTACTAGGTTCGCAAAACCTAATACATACTTGCATATATATTAGTTCTTCGCAACAAACAGTATTTAACTGTTCTAGTAGTTGTCTTTCTTTAAAATATTTCGGCTACCTTTATCGGTAGCCTTCTTCAGTTGGTCCATTCTCACAAGGTTAATAAATAAAACTAATGAAGCAAGCGCGTTATTTCCTCTAGCCATATTATTTATACGTCAGACTGATCTTTCACTAAATATTCGCGTGTCACATGTGTGTGTGTGTGTGCATTTTCATAACTGTTGTTTTCATCTAACTAATTGAGACCAGAGTGGCTGAATAATAATTTATCAGTTGCATGCGTTAAATTATTCGTTTTACACACTCAATGTAAAATGACGTAAC
The DNA here is from genome assembly GCA_029291075.1 of Eudiplozoon nipponicum. NCBI lineage: Eukaryota > Metazoa > Platyhelminthes > Monogenea > Mazocraeidea > Diplozoidae > Eudiplozoon > Eudiplozoon nipponicum. The sequence continues at coordinate 23,150 of JAQBSW010006425.1, read as the reverse complement.
TGAGATGGCCCTCACTTTCTGGTGGGGGGAGACCAATAATTCAGAAACACGTCATAAAAACATGCCATGAGTGATAAAACTAGAAGTCCGAAAGACCAATGCACATGTTAAATTTCAATTCAAACCACTAGGGTTGCACTCAAGATAGACAAGTTAATAACAGTTATTGGCATACTATTAAATAGGCGCACGCCACGCATGTGCATGTGTATGTGTATGCATAACTAAAAAAACTCCATTAAAATATTATTGATACACATGTACGTACATCTAAATGAAACTGCAGTCAGTAGACATTAGTTTACCCTCTTGCACGCGTCAGACAAATTATTACTTATAAATATTGTATTATTAGAATAATCTCAGTAGGTAGTGGGGGGGGGGTGCAAAACACAAAATTAGGTTTCAAATCACTAAGGAGTTTTAAAATCAAACAAGTAGTTAGAGATGAAATTTAGAAAGGCTATATTCTTAATAATTGATTATTCATTACTTGAACAATAAGCCCCCTAATTAGTCAATATTAATCCGATGTTCTTAATTTTTAACTGGAGCTAGCTTCAGTTTCTAATTCATGCAATCGCCTTTTCCTGCTATTAGCTAATGCGGTATTCCAAATCAGATCTAACGATTTTTCAACAGCTGTTCAATACATAATATTATCTCTTGATTAAATTTCGATAGATTACCCAATCAATCTCGTCACCCTATTACGTCTACATATTACTATGCGTTTGCATTCCTTCCAGTTGTTAGTATACCGAGTCTCCACTACATGACGAGCAAGATCAGATTTAGCAATAAGTTCATATTTACACGCGGTTTTATGTACACCTCTTCTTAATCTGATTGGGCGCATGATCTCATCAACCTACTTGAGACTACAATCATTGCAAGGAATCTCATACACTCCAACGGGACAATCTTTGTCGGTCCCAATAGCTAAGATCTTTATGCATTTATGTATTAGGTTTTGCGAACCTAGTAACAAATTAGTTCAGTTGTGACCAGAAGGATAAACCGTCCTATTATTCCACATTCTTCTACCAAATATATAGTGGTTAAAGGGCGTAATACCGGCTCCTACTGATGAGCCGCCAGTAAGCACGAAACGAATGTGCATGAGATTATACTTTCCGTTCATGCTGCCTTTGGTTTATCCTTCTGGTCACAACTGAACTAATTAGTTACTAGGTTCGCAACACCTAATACATGCTTGTATGTGGACACAGCTCGCTTTTTATATGCATATTATTTTATCTGTTTACGATGGTTATTATTCCGTATATTTCAATCGAGCTTAAAACATAAAACGACAAATAAATACATGCCATACCTGGAGGGTATTTAACATATCAATAAATTGGTATAGAATACGCGTTTTAATTTTTACATTATATAATGATTGTTGCAACATTTTAAATTCGTCTTGTGTGTTTTGAGTATCCGGTTCATCTTTCTCAAAAATAGAGCTATAGTTACGATGGATCAATTTTGGCTCAGCGGCTATAAAATTTGTAATTGTCATTTTCTAATGATCTAGCTGTGGTCTCTTTTTTATCTTTCGCAGATAAGGTAACTTGTCCCGTAGCTGTGATACAAGCACAAACAAGTAGTATTTGTTCTCGAAGAAGAGTTATTTTATTCATGACCAAAGGTATCCTTCTGATATTGTTTTCTGTTTGAGCAGAGTGAAATTTCCGCGAATAATTTTAACAATTCCTACATGTAGGGATGATGGTTTAACGTCATAATCTGTACCACTGTCATCATTAACTAACGAAATACAGGAGGTTTCTATCCAGTTCGGTAAAAATGTAAATATCTCAAATTGCGTCTGGCGGCGCATTCTTGTCAATCATTTTCGAATTCCTCCAACGGCGGGTTTTCATGCTTGCCCGATATTTACCGACTTCTAAGCTTTACTATATTTGTTCATGACAAACTATACAAACCACTTCGGTTCCACCTGCCATGCTCTATAAGCACGAACTCATAATTGTTATATTTGACTGTACGGTCGGACATCGTTCATGCTGATGAGGCACGGAAGATAGCTGACTAAAGCTGTCATCGTCTGGAAAGCGGTGTAAACCGATGAATATTATCGGTTTATTTTAGGTCACTGCTAGCTGAGCATAAAAAAGTAGAAATCAGAAGTAAAATTTAATAGCCAAAAAGTTGCGCGGGCGCTGATAAAATCACACAAACATTCAAACTACCGTAAATTGCATGTGCAGACGCGCTTCGACCTGCCATGATCCTCATCAGGGCATGACGGAATCAAACCGCAATACATATCTGAGGAAATAAAAAAATTAGTAATTGTTTGGAAGCGTCGACTGAACAATTCCTATGCAGTTACGAATATTAATATTTTGCAACTTTCGCTACATTGGTATGTGATACAATTAAACAAATATTGATTGCGCTGGTGGTGATAACAATTCTTTAAATCAAATTTGCTAACTTGATGTAAAGACCAATCCCATTCAATACAATCAGTCACAGAACAAGTAAATAGTATCACCTGATACCACAATTGACGGTTGCAGGACAATTGATTGCACACGTAGGTCGGTAAAATCTTGATTCATTTACATTCCCAGGTGCACAGCTTGTTTTTGCTATGATTGATAGGTTCTCACTGGTCCCGTGGGTCCGAAGTCGTCCTTACACTGCCTGTTCGGAAATGACTTTGTATTTGGATTTGCGGATTTCCCCCCGAATTTTCTGGACTTCATTTACAGTCCCATCTTCATGGTTGATACCATACTCACAGAAAAGAACAACTTGTGGCAAGTGTGATATCCCAATTCAAGACAGTTCTATTTATATTTATTTTACTTCCTAAATTATTTTTTGTCTGACCCAATATCCGGCCTTAATAAATATTCTTTTATACTCACATGTATACACGAAACTACCCCCACCCATACACACAGAAATCTATAGACACAAATATGTGTACTCTAATCTAAAATGACATTTATAGATTATATATAAGTAAACCAGACGCGTAGAAGTATCAATAAAATTTCTATTTCCTTTTATATTACATTAAGCTTATCTATATTCTATATATATATATATATATATACGTCTACACATTATATCTTATGCAAATCTAAATAATCATATATGCAACCATGTGAGATCTTCCAACATCTTATATAACTGTCTAAATATCTATCCACTTTTTATATGTGTACACGCCATATGTAATATGCATATTAAGTAAGCAACCATGTGAGTTGCTTAATGAGTATACCAGTCAAATACACATTTAGTAATATTTAAATGTCTACATACATTTATTTAAATCAAGTTTGCGAGCTTGAAGTAAACACCAATCCCAGTGTATTTAACCAGTCGTCGAACAACAAAACAAAACTACCGCCGTCGTACTCTGTAATGATCATGGAAGGTTGAAACGCATCGGTGTTGCGACTGGCGGTAGTTTTGTTATGTTGTTTGACGACTGGTTAAATACAATGGGATTGGTATTTACTTCAAGCTCGCAAACTTGATTTAAAGAATTGTTACCACCACCCGCGCAAACAATTATTGTTAAATTTTATTGCCTATCTTTGTCTGTGTATTCAAACCTATATATTATATATATATATATATATATATATCCGAGTGGGAGGGACACCACTTGTACCAATTCCCAAGAAACTCCATGAAATTGGGCAAGCTTATCCACCAAAAGGAGTCAGCCGCAGTAAAAACAAGTATATATATATATATATATATATATATATATATATATATATATATATATATATATATATATATATATACTATAAGCTAACAAGAAGTGAGTTCACCCCAAATCATGTATGGATATTTATTGATTTAAATAATTGTTATCACCACCCGCGCAACCAATGTTCGTTTAATTATAATAATGTTCATTTCGATACCACTTCCCCATGTAGTGTGGTGTCTGTTCAGTAATGACAGATTTGGGATGGTTAGTTGGAACTTTGGGTCTAAATGGATGCCATATGAGCTCCACCTAAAGGAAAAATAGACTAACCAAGTTACATTAGTTAGCATATAACTGAAACAGTATCGTCTGTCTGTTCACCATCGTGCTTTGATGATGATCATAGAAGGTCGAAACGCATTAGTACGTGTAACTAGTGGTAGTTTTGACTTGATGTATGACTGGTTACATACAATGAGATTCGTGCTTATATCAAGCTCGCAAACTTGATTTAAAGAATTAATATCATCTCGAGCGATATCGAAGTTTGTTTAACTATTTAATACAAATTGTGTTAGCACACCGAACCGATAGTTTGGCTTAATTGTCAGTTTGTTTCGTTAATACTAATAAGCTTGTATATTTATTTTGCAATTATAGATATGTCTTCAAATGATTTGTCTGAACGCCATTCAGTTGAAAGTCGGTGAGTTATTTGCTTGATTTTATAAACGAAGACTTAATGATTATATATATATATATATATATATATATATATATATATATATATATATACATTATATATATATATATATATATATATATATATATATATATATATATATAACTTCAAAATCCTGCCAGTAGATTTAAAATCAACATAATTTCCCCAATTGACGTGGTGTCCTGTTTAATAACGAATCGGTGGCTAGTAAGAACTTCAGGTCTTTACAGATTTCAAATATGTTCCTCTTGAAGGAGATGCCAACTGGAAAACACAATTTTGTGTACTTCTAATTGTTTGTCTTATGTGGCACTGTTGGCGCAGTAGATTGAGTCTCAGACTCCGTAGCAAATATGCCTCGGTTCACGTCCCGTCCGCGGCAAACTCAGCATGAACAAAAGGTATATTCACATGTGCGTAAGCGTTTCATGCGTCATGCACCATCCCGCACTGCAATTCAAAATGCATTAGTGGCTAATGTTTCCCTGCGTGCAACCATAAGAAAAATTCTAATAGAGAAAAAGAAAATGTTATACAAGTGTTAATAATGATTTGAAAAATTTAATTTAGACACAACAATCATTAAAAGAGAGTAATTTATGGGGAGAGGGCTTAATTGCTATGAATATATTTACTTAGATAATGCACAGAAGTGAGGCAAACTAAATCTCTACACAACATCATTGTGGCCTAGTCAGCTTTAAGAAAAGACGATATCAATAATACAGCTTTCTTACGATTTACACTGTATCAAGTCATAAGCACAACCAAACCTCGCAGCTAAGTCTGCCTATGAAAAAAGTTACGCAGATGATTCTATTAGAAATCTGTAACAAGATCGCCACAGCGCTCGACTCGATGACATATCGGGCAGAGTTTCTAACGAAGAACTAGGATGGACACTTGAACTCAATCCTGGCAGATTTTAGCTAGTTATGCCATGTCAAACTCTGTCAACTTTGTTTATTACGCCAGTCTAAGTGAGAGCATAATACTCTATTGGGTAATCGAATTGAGGGTATACTAAAAAGTGACTAAGCCAACGCAGTTAATGGAGAATAATTTATTTTTTATAACGAGGTGCAATTGTTGGCGGATCCAAAAAATACGTCCACGGATGTCAGCGCTGGTCACTCGTTGTTGGTAATCTACGTGTGCTATGCTTATCAAATAATAGTAAATCTATGACTATAAACGTAATATTCTTCAATTCTATGTTGCCAAGTCTCAGCGTATACTAGAACTGCTCGTACAAATACATTGTATAAAGGATCTTTAGTACAGAATGAAATGGTCGCATTTCTCCATAAATTACGAAGGTTGGAGAATGTCATACTCACCTTGTCAGACATTGTCTGACTTATTGATAGAGCTGACAAGGTAAGTAAATCTGTCAACTATGCCCAGATCTTCACTATTCTGTCGCAGATCTTGAATGAATGGCCGCCTTTCTAGACTTCAAGTGTGCATTTAGCCCAGTGGATTGATATACTGTCAAGAAGTGATGTGTCCATCAAATTTGTAAATATTCTACTCCAATAATTCTGGTCGCGTTAAAATTTACACTGCATTAACACAACTTTTCTTACCAGCATTATTATTTGTTAAGGTTGTCCGTTTTTGTTTAATTTTTTAATAGATGCTATTATGATAATCACTTTTATATGTTCAGAATGCAGGTGTCTGAGTTCTCCCGGGCGGTAGATTAATTGATCTTTACTATGCAGACGATATCGTACTATAATTCGGCAATCAAGATTTTGCTCAGGCCTCCTTGTATAGATTAGCAGACGTTGATCCGTCTTTTGGAATGAAATTCGCACCCTCTAAATATAAGATACTTTTACAAGATTATCCGTTTCGTGCTTACTGGCGACTCATCAGTAGGAGCCGATACAAAGCCCTATTCGGTGAAGAAATGTGGAGCAATCGGACGGTTCAATCTCATATATGCATGTGCATTCAAACATTAATGCAGTTATCTTACAATTAAGTCATCGGCAATGCGATTTCAAAGCCAAATCACTACTTGGAACATATACTGAGACTGGAAATTTCTGCGTAACAAAGAATGGAAAACTATTTTTGGTCTTATTGAACGATATTATGATTACCAATAAATGTAATAACCGATGCCTGGAATAACGTGTCAGGAATTAGTCGTAGCTCTCAGTTTTGATGAAATTTCTCCTATCTTGAAATTCATTGTGTTGCTACCATTTGCATGCTCGGTATATATTATATATAGTGAGTTGGTTTTGAATTGGCATTGTGGAAGCCTTCATATGAAGCTAATTCCATTGCTGCTTGAATACAAATTGATACATAAGATTGTGCCGCCCAACTGTCCCTAATTTCTTGACCAAATATAATGTGAGTATATGGCATGGTACCTTCTACTGATAAATCGCTAATAATCATAAAATTCATCTTTAAACGAGATTACATATATTATTTGTAACGAATTTGTACGTCCTTGTGGTACTATTTGAACTAAACTCTTTCCAGCTACGCAAATGCTTCAGATGATTGATTACTTTTCCCGGCAAGATGTGGCACTCGTATCATGCATGTGCTTAAAGTTTAGCGTGACTAATTGAAATGTCCAGAACACAGTCTTGTCTCTTGTACTGTGCATCTTTACAAGCGATGCTGTCATAAGCTAGTGTGACTTGAAACCTCAGGTTAAAAGATAATAGGCGCTTACAATGTTGTCTGACAGCATAGCTTATGTAGGTCATGACAGGCGAAAGTGTTTGACTTATATCTGCATGCGTAGTTTTAGATTTTATATTAAATGCTTTTCGTTAGAGCAAGAATTTTTATTCTTTTAGTTGTCCTTTTTCGATCAAGTTCTACGTATGGCTACAGACAGATTTTTTGCAATGCTATTTTCCAAATAATCAATAGATTGGCATAAGATGTTGAAGGGACAGATTGTTGAAAGTAATCATTGAAATTAACCATAAACAATTTAGTTCTTATAGATCCTGTTCGTTCTCCAGTATGGAATCTATGTATTAGTTACATTTCCTGGTCGAAACTCTGACATAATATGAAAGAATATTGGGCTAAATCGTCATGTTGTTGTTAATTTCTACTGGAATTTTCTTCATTTATTCTTTTGAGGCGTTCACTGCGAGAAGAGATTGTGCTTTAATGGGCCAGAGTGCAAGCCACTATAATGAAGTATAGCCTTTAAAGCTATATGGCATTGTTTCAGTGTTATTTATGTGTCTTCCGTTCTAGGCTAGGTCAACTTTAGTTTATAATCTTATTACTTTTGTGGTTTGAAAAATCATTGATTACGCGGGAAGTGATAGCAATTCATATAATCAAGTTTTCGAGCTTAAAATCAACACAAATCCCATTGTATTTAAATATTCATCGAAAAACATAGCATAGTAGTTTTGCTACAGTGGGATTGGTGTTTATATCAGGCTCGCAAACTTGATTTTAAGAATTTCTATCATTTCCGGAGCAATCAATGATTGTCAAATTTTATAACTTATATACATTATCGAAAGCTGCAAAAAGTTAATATTCGTGACTGCATAGAAATTGTGCAGCCTACATTTCCAGTCAAGTACAATGTATGCGGGACAACAGAGTGAGAACCGTATATCTAATTTTGCTTTGTATATATATATATATATATATATATATATATATATATATATATATATATATATATATATATATATATGCAATGCGGTTTGATCTTCGGTAGTCAGTTCACTGTTGTACTCTGGGGATGTTCATGGAAGGTTGAAACGCGTCAATGCATGCGACTGACCGTAGATTTTCCTCTTGTAGTTTGTTCATATTTTTAGGGCGTTTGAATATCAGCGTTTTATACTGATAGTTAGCTGTTGTTAATGACGATAGTTATTTCGATTATTGTGTTGATGTAGTTTATACCGGTTAATGTATTTTTATTTATTTTCATTACTTACAGATTAAGTTCTAAAATAAAAAACTGTATTCAACCTAAGGAGGTTGTCGATAAAATTTTAGCCAACTTGAAAACTTTGCTTCCGAAGCCAGGCACAGCGGCATGTGGCGATGTTAAACGCGAAGTATGCCATCCAAATGGAGCTGTAAGTTCCGCTTAGCATGCTATCCTTTCATCTTAAATTTCCTCTGTTTTATTTTCGCTAAACTTTTCTATTTTGGTTTAATTCATTTTTACAAAGTTTCAAGAGTGAATGCTTTTCTGTAATTATCGCAAGAATGCACTTCCGGTTCACGTTGGCTTGGCTAAAAAATCTCAAAGTGAAATGTAATCTATAGTTTTTAGTCTAGCCATTTTGTATTAATTATTTAATTTATAAAATAAATTGCGTCTTGAAACATCATTGTAGGAGTAAGTTTTTACAACACATAAAAAGGACACTTTTTAGCCATAACCGAACTAAATGGCAATATCCGGTACCTTATACAATAAATTTTGAAAAGCAAAATCCAATGCGTCTGATTAAGCATATGCATTAAATAGCAACGAAAGTGAAGTGGAACACCCACTTGCAAAACCATACGAGCAGTTTGTCGAATTATATTCGATTCATGTAGAACCTGTTTTTGTTTGTTTAGCGTTGAATTAAGAATGTTACAACTGATAGCTTCTGCAGTGCCTAGCTTATTTTCATTTTCGTCTTTGAAAAACTTGTAGAAATTCACCTGATTTTGAGTTGAATTTTTATAAACAACGTGTTCATCTATTGGAGAAAATTTTTTAATTTACCAGTTATGTTTTGGCTTAAAATGTTTTTGGATTTGCGTATTCGTTAAGTGACCAGTCCGACTTGCATAGCGAATTGAGCAACCGTTGCATGTGCATGGATTGCAATACGACAAGATTAAGACAGTGATATTTTTAGCGTAAAAAATCTGTTGGCGAACTGCCAATTTCGTTTGTAAATTAACTGTTAATGGCCAACCACCATTTCTTATATTTACAATTCATCTAAAAGGCTCTTCAACAAGCGAGATAGATCTGATTTGTTAAGGTGGCCTTAGTTACCTGCCATTTTTTATTATCTTCGAACATTAGTCGGCCACATGGTTTCTTCTGCACACGCTTGATTACATTCACATTCATAAGATCGCAAAATTTCGTATAGAACCTTGTAAGGTTAAATCGCAAATAGTTAATGTAGAACGAAAGGTAATGAATACAACTAATCCGGAGTTATGAAGGAAACTAACAATGTTAGCTACAAGAATTAAAATAAGATGTATTTAAAACAAACGTGTACGTTAGGCGGCTTATTTTCTAATCAAACAGAAATGATAATATCATTGGCTACATCTTATGTTTTTGAAACTCCTTGTGATTGTAATCAAGTGTATATGAGAGAATTCATGCGACCGATTAACGTTCGAAGGGGAGCAAATAACACTGCATATAGATGTAGTTACATAAATGGATAAGATCTAGCTCGCCATTCATTATAATTTTGTCAGGCTTTAAACTGAGCTGGATGTTAACGAATAATACTCTACCAACGTGAACATCTTACAAGATTATATAGAGAAAATATAATGAATGCTTCATCAGTTGAAAATCATTAGGTCCAATACTTAATTAAATATATTCTGTTCATTGCGAAGAAGCAATATATATGTAATTGTGTATTAGGTGTTGCGCAACTAGTGAAAATTAATTCAAGTAGGACCAAAAGGATAGACCAACGACGCCATGAACGAAAGGTATAATATCATGTACACATACGTTTCGTGCTGACTGGCGACTCATCGGTAGGATCCGTTACTACGCCAAATACACACTATACATTGGCAAGAAATGTAGGGAAATTGGACGGTTCAATCCCCTATATGAATGTATATACAAGCAATAGGGGGGCTAACTTCATATACAGTCTTCGACAATGCGACTTTAAAGCCAACTCGTTATATGTAACATATACCGAGCCTATAAAGGGTATCATCCCTATGACTGTCGAGTCAGTGCATGATACCAACACTATGGTTGCCGAGTCGGTATATGGTACAAACACAATTGGATTCAAGATATGCTAAAATGCACCAAAATTGCGAATTACAACTACTTCTGAACACTTGTTACTCCAGCGAATCCATACACTGGTCTTGATCGTTATCAGTGGTCACATTTTGCGGTAATCATTAATCATTCCGTTGTAGAAAAGTGTAAGTAACACTGCGTAGACAGTGAGCAAGCGTCCTATGGTTAATAAACATATGTTCATCGATTGTAACGACCTTACTATGTGCATGAGAAATGTTCAATTCACTTTCAATGGTCTATGAAGTTCCGATGGGCAGTTCGTTAGGAATAATATTAGCTGATGCCTTCATGTTCTATCTGGAAGCATCAAAACTGCAAACAATATTTAAACAATTCTGCCATACATATCTGATGCATGTATGTATTAGGTGTTTCGAACCTAGTAACAACTTAGTTTAGTTGTGACCAGAAGGATAAACCAAAGACAGCATGAACGGAAAATAAAATCTAATGAACATTCGTTTCGTGCTTACTGGCGACTCATCAGCAGGAGCCGCTATTACGCCCTTTACCTACTATATATTTTGGTGAAGAATGTGAGATAATAGAGCGGTACAATCTCTTAGACGAATGTGTAAACCTGCAGTAATGAAGCTAACATCCTATAAAGTTTCGACAATGAGACTTCAGTATTAACTCACTATATATAATATGTATACCGATTTTGTAAAGGATACTAACATTATGGCTTTTGTGTTAGTAACCGATAACACCATTATATTACCGAAAAGTTACATGGTACTAACACTATGGTTACCGAGTTTGTACACGGTACCAATATGATGGATATCAACGTATGCTATAGTTCACCGAAATTTAGAATTACAACTATTTCTGAACTACTCTAGTAAATCCATACATTCTGGCCCTGATCGATGTCCGTTATCACATTTCGCGGTAAGCATGACATTATTCAATTCAATATATAACGGTTAGATACTGTTTGTTAGTACCATGTACCTCTTCGGTACTATAATATTGGTATCGGTTACTAACACAATAGCCATAATGTGAGTATCTTATACAGAATCGGTATACATATTATATAGAGTGAGTTAGTGCTGAAGTCTCATTGTCGAGACTTTATATGATGTTAGCTTCATTACTGCAGGTTTACACATTCATCTAGGAGATTGTACCGTCCTATTATCCCACATTCTTCGACCAAATATATAGTGGTTAAAGGGCGTAATACCAGCTCCTACTGATGAGCCGCCAGTGAGCACGAAACGAATGTTCATTAGATTTTATTTTCTGTTCATGCTGTCTTTGGTTTATCCTTCTGGTCACAACTAAACTAAGTTGTTACTAGGTTCGAAACATCTAATACATACATGCATCATATATGTATGGCAGAATTGTTTAAATATTGTTTGCAGTTTTGAGGCTTCCTGATAGAACATGAAGTCATCAGCTAATATTATTCCTAACGAACTGCCCATCGGAACTTTATAGGCCATTGAAAGTGAATTTAACATTTTTCATGCACATAGTAAGGTCGTTACAATCGATGAACATATGGAGGAAATCGATGGTTTTGTCACCAGAGTTGTCTTTGGTTTATCCTTCTGGTCACAACTGAACTAATTTGTTACTAGGTTCGCAACGCCTAATACATACTTGCATAAATATTAGATTTCCACAACGAACAGTATTTAACTGTTATATAACTGATGCATGTTGGTTTTTCTTTTAAAATTATAAATGAAATATGTCATACTTGAAGATTTGCATAACATGGACCGTCATAGTCAATTCACTTGCGTGCGCGAAAACCCTCAACTTTTCCTTGAAGAATGGATATTGAGTCAGGAATATGGTGCCGTTTGAAGGAAATTATACCTAAAGCAGATATTGACAGGACTGTACATCCATTAACACAACGCTGTAATAGTTTCATAAAATAGAAATTTGATATATGGTTTATCTTGCGGAGTAAAGAAAATATGGTATGAAGAATTTGGAAGCCACGACCTGGCGGTGAGAAAAACAATCTTTGATGGAAACGTTCGTTGATGCAAGCATGAAGCATAAGCAACGACAAACAATGAATCTGAATCTAACCAAATGACGATATATATAAGTAAATCTTTTAAAGGGGACGCATCGTCAGAAATTTTTTCTCGAAACATTAAATGAACGGCGAATTTTCGGTTGCCTAATGCACACTTGACGTTGGTTTATTGCAAATGAGCCTGCGAAACATAAATTAAAAAATAAGTTCTTTTTATCGAACAGTCTAACATATTTTATTCCTGCAAATGCAGTAACTACTCAATGTTTTTAAGGCCTGTCTGGCCGATTGCTTAAGGAGCGAATTCAAGAGAATTTTAGTCGAAAGGTTGTTGAAAATGTGGTAAAGTTCCAACAAAGGCTGTGCACGTTGCTCGTAAAAGATCATGCTCCAACTCAAACGAATTTCCAGGTGTTAAAATATGGCAAACGTTACGCAAATCGTAAGCTTTTATTGGCTACATTTTTTATCATCAGCAAAATGACCAAAAGAAGTTCGTTCATGATTTGACTATAAACTGGTGAGGATTATTTGCATTTGTGCTCCTATTTGTACATGGTTCAGCACTTGCGTTCTCTGCTTCCCGTTTTTTGTGTGATGTATGTATTTGATTCCACTTAACCTTCTTTGCCCTCAAAATTGACTATATAATGACCCAGATATTGCAGTCGAGTAATGTTCTGGAATAAATACAAAACTTTATAGCTGTTTTGATTGTATCTGCTTTGTATTAAATTATTGCTCCAAGACACGATTTATTTTCCAATTCAAATATTCAGCATCACTTCTACAGATAACATAATGTATGCCTTATAATGACGGATCATGGATGATTATTGCGACCTTTTATTTGAAAGCGCTATCGAATAGGATCCAACTGAGAAAAAACTGACCATAGGAACATAAGCTGGTATAATTGCATGCAATAAATGTTTTCGAAGGTGTAGAGGAAAAGCTACAAGACTAATTAAATGCTCCCGGATTTAAATCCCGGCCGCAGCGATTCTAGTGCCTACTGATGGATGCACCAGAAGGACGAAACTTGTCTCCTTTATAAATTAAATGGGCTATATTTTGCATCGTTTAGTTTTTGCTGATACTGAACACACACAAGAACATATTTATCTGCTAAATATTCTATAGGAATGACCAATGCAATTCAACTTCTAGACAAGCTTAGTTCCTATTATAGGTGAATTGCAAATGCTGTCTCGAGCTATTTATAGTTTATAAATACCGTATTTTCCGGTCCGTATGACTAGGACTTTTTCACTTTTCGAACATATTACCAATAGCACATTTATTGTCCACTTTAATAATAGGCACATAGATTTAATTAGAAAAACGAACTATTTATAAATTAATATATTGAAGTATCTAGGTATGTATAAATCGTTGGTAATAAAACAGAATGATGCAGCAGTTAGGTAGGCAATACAGTCGCCTACAGTAAATAGTTGAAATCGCTAATTGTGATTGATAAAAAATAGACAAATTTAAGTGCTGTGGATCTTTAACTTAAATGCTAATGAAGTTTTACGATAAAACACATTACAGCCAAACGGATTAGTGTCAGGTACTTTTTCAGCTACTAAAATATTTAATTTTATATTTCTCTCACGCTAGGATTTTCACACAAGCTGCATTGTTGATTTTTCAGGGAAATTAATTTTCTTAAATGCGCTTTATAGTTCAGAAAACACGGTAATCAAATTTTGACAATGCACACTAATTCATTATAAATATCTATGCTGTCAGTAACAAATAAACATTGCTTTAAATAGCAATTTCCTTTAGTAATATTGATCAGTTTCGGCCTTATTGAGCTCTTATAAAATGGTGTAAAAAAATTTCCATGGCCGGGATTTAAACCAGAATTATTTTCTTCGGAATCTAGAAATTTCTCCAATAGGCTAATGTGACCGCGCTTTCCACGCAATTTTCAGTTAAATATTCATATGTTCAATTTATCTTTAAGACGGATCTTAGTTTTTATAGCATTTCACCTTGTATTTAAAATATCTGTTCCCGATTTTTCATCTTAAGATCGACATCTAGGCCTGACACACATTTTATTACAAACCATTACAAAACTTGGCGGCAGTTTAAAGCATAACAGGCTGTTTAATTCTGAAAATTGCGAACATACATCTGACCTCTAATCACACATAAACAGTACGATGCTGCAATAATGTATACCGGGAATTTGAGGTAGGAAATTGCGAAACTATCACAGTATAAACAAAGGAAAGCTTTTTGAAGCAAATAATTTATCTTTAATGCTGAGAAATTTTGATTTTATCAATAACTATATTGAACAAAGACAGATAATTACCTGATCTGCTTTTTGACTAACGCAGCTTTCATTTTTCCAGTAGTTTTCTTTTTGCAATATATTTCGGCTTAACTTACCGTAGGCCTTCCTCAGTTGCATTTTAGTTCACAAGTTTAACAAACGAAACAAATGAAGCAAGCGCATTCACTGATGAAAGCCTACGGTAAGTTAGGCCGAAATATATTGCAAAAAGAAAATTACTGGAACAATGAAAGCTGCGTTAGTCAAAACGCAGGTCAGGTAATTTCAATTAATGTAGGTCCGCAATTAAAACCTTTCAAGAAACATTTACAACGCGCTTGCTTCATTTGTTTCGTTTGTTAAACTTGTGAAACGAAATGCAACTGATGAAGGCCTACGGTAAGTTAGGCCGAAATATATTGCAAAAAGAAAACTACTGGAATAATGAAAGCTGCGTTAGTCAAAACGCAGATCAGGTAATTTCAATTAATCCAGGTCCGCAATTAAAACCTTCTTTTAAAGGCAGATCATATTTGTGAATAGAAGGAAACACAGATTGGAGGAATCAGAGTTAATAATAAATCCAACAAAGAGACCGCGACTATATATATATATATATCTGTTATACCGCTCCAACTCAAAATTATATCCGAAAATGGCATGTCTGTTTTGTAATGACGGATCTGATGTGGCAATTTGGAACCCTAGGTCTAAAATGTTACTAAATATGCTACACCTAATGAATTTATTGATTCTAGTTTCGGACGTGACAATTCAGGTAAAGAATTGATAACTTATGCATTGCTAACAAAATTTTTTCCGTGCATTTACAATTATAATTTTTTTCCTGTCTTCGCCTAGGTATATAAAGCAAGTTGTTCGTGCATTATCATTATTAGAAATTATTCTCAAGCGCCAGGCTAAATGATATTTGTTATTTATATTTTTATGGTCTATAAATTATTTATTCGTTGTTTTGTTTTTGGAATATCTTTTCGTAGGTGTTTTATTTGTCTTTTATAAAAGTTGCTACGATATTAAAAAAAGTCGGAAGTTGCTTTTCTGCTTACTTATGTCTAAATAGTATTTTTATACATGCTTTTCGATTTATTTTTAAAATTATTATGTAATTAAATTGAGATCTGTACTGTAATTTATATCTCGAATTGTGTTAAACATGCAAAATCATATATGTGCGCAAGATTTCGTTTTAATAAGTTAAACCTTAATATGGTTCGAATTGTCGACATTTCCTCCCTCTATAATAAATTTTAGCCATAAAAATCTATTTGATCTTTATGTTTTACTAATAATGATCAGCTTGAGCGAACGTACACTAATGGCGCCACAGTCATCACCTATTCAAATGGTTCAGTGAAAGAGGTTTATCCCGATGGTAACACAATTGTAGTGGCCCTTTTTAACGGCGATACAAAATATACTCTTCCGGATGGGCGCGTGGTAAGTTTGAAATGCTTATTTATATTTCGTTTGACAACAAAATTTATTAGGCGCATGTATTCTTTCCTGGAATATATTATTTATTTTTTTCAATGTCTACAAATTGCCATTATCGTGATCTTATTTTAATGTGTTAAAGGAGTGAGCTTCGTTTTGTTGAATATGGTTCATGTCATGAATTTTAAATGGTCTTTTAGTGTTACATGCTGTTTTTGGGGAGAACTAATATAAACGTAGTTGTGTCTTAGGATTTGCGCACTTAGTAACGAACAAATTCAAATATGACCAGAAGTATAAGCCAAAATCAGCACGAACGAAAGGTATAATCTCATGTGCACATTCGTTTCGTGCCTACTGGCGATTCATCAGTGGTAACCGGAATTTCGCCTTATACCCACTATATATATGGGCGAGGATTGTGGGAAAATTGGACGGTAGAATATCCTATACGCATATGTAAACCTGCAATAATGGAGCGAACTTTATATAAAGTCTTCGACAATGCGACTTTAAAGCTAACTCACAATATAGAGTACATATATCGAGCTTATAATGGGTACCAACACTATGGTTGTTGTGTCAGTATCTGATACCAACAATATGGCTGCAAATTAGGTACATTGTACCAAAAATATTGTTACCGAGTCGGTACATGATACCAACACAATGGATTTCATGTTTTGCTAAAGTTAACGAAAATTGCGAATTATAACTATTTCTGAACACCTGTTGCTCCAACACGTCCATACACTTTGGCCTAGATCGATATCCGTTATCACATTTCGCCTTAATCATGACATCATTCAATTATATACATAATAGATAGATATTGCTTGTGGCGGTTCAGTCTGCTTGGTGTAACATCATCTGTTATTTCTTTTACTGTCAAATTACCTCGAGATTAGCAAGGCAAGAGAATCAGGTAAATTTAGACAGGAAATCGAGCGAGGGAGAGATACTCGGACCAAATTCACACTGTTTCATTTACAGCTTCGCAAGCGCTATCGGCAGTTCAATGTTATCGTTTTTCTAGAAAGGACTATTTTTCATAGTTTTGCGATATCGATGTATTAGTTTTTAATGTTGCTTTGTTGCTGTGTGGTCTGTCTATCTGTTATTTAAAGACTGTCTATTAAAAGTTGGTAGCAAGCAGAATGTTTTGGCTAGCTAAGCTTATAGATGGTGCATCCGACTAATTAGCTTGGCTTCTTACGCACTGCTACTTCAATCATCAGCCCGTGGGTTAGATAATTCCAAAATTTATAAACTCTGCGTTATACTAAGGCGTTTTGGAATATTGTTTCTTTACTCCTACCTTGTTAATATACGTCATAGATCAGGTCTACTAATACGACTATACTACTCTCCGGATTAGCTATGTTGGTAGTGATAGGCTAGCCTAGCTCGAATCCACCGAGGATGCTTTATTGTTAGCTAAGTGGCTCGCAGTTGGTCATTCTAGCCAATCGCGATCCGAAGCTGCTGTCTTTTCGTAATCATCAGACGGTCTGCTTCTGCCGACATTTTTATCTAGATACAACTTAATTTAAAACGTTATGCATTCCTCTTACGAATATTCCCCTCATTTCTATTATCACGAAATTTTAGCGATTCAAGTCGATCATAATTTCGGTGCTCCAGCCAGCTGATGATACATGCTAGATCATTGCAGGCGGCTGCCAAAGCTTTTGCATTTATTTATTCAGATATTCAGATGTGAATTAGGATTTGTGTGCAAGAAAGCAGTACCCACGAGCTAAATTTTATACACGTCCAGTTTTATGCGGCCACTTCGATGTAACATTTCCTGCGTTTTTTTGTTAATAAAAAGACGCTTACCCATTCTGCTCACAAAGCCACTTAGGCAGCTTCAGTCAATATTTAACAGAACAACAGAGGTTAATCAGTGCCTCCATGGTCATACACATTTTTCGCAACTTTTGTCACTTGGTCATACCACATTAAACGCACTATTCAAAAGAAACTCGAATGTGGAAAAGTATGCAGGAATTCTACCATAACATAGCCATAATGAGATGCAATATTTGAAACAATCATTGATCGCTGGGGTACTGATAACAGTTATTTAAATTATGTTTGTATACTTGAAGAAAAAAACTAATACCGTTTTATTTATCTAGTAGGATAAGCATTTCAAAACTATTGCCATTCACACATACTGACGCGTTTTAATATCCATTGATCATCATCAGAACAAGACGGAAAATTGACTAACGAGAATAAAACCAAATTGCATATATAGGATAAGCAAAATCAGATCTTCGGCGCTGAACCCTGGTAAACCCACCTACCCAGTTTATCCTGGCTTTTAGATTAGACATTAATGTAATTCACTACGTTGTAGACCAAGATCTCAGCTGATCATCAAACGGATATCGTCCGTGAGTTAAAACCATTTTAATAATATATATGCAATGGTATTTGTTGATTCCATTTTTTAGTTAAACATAGACGAATACCAGTACCGAAAGTGGCTCTACGGAAAACCTTTTTTTATTCGTAATAATGTACTGTCGTTATTATTTGAATGAAGGTTGTGATCTTGATATAGACACCTGTGCCGTAATGTGTCAGTGTAAACTAAGCATTGCATAATGTAGAAAAGGAAATTCATCTAGTAGATCGGTTGAGTCCTTATTGGGAACTCTTGACGTACTGTCCAGAATTTGCCGCGGTTAGGGCTCAAACCCGGTCACGTTTGCTTCGAAGTCTGTCTAAAAACTGAGTCGCCTTCCTAGATCTATTAGAACTTTTTATTGTTTTTTCGTTATCATATTTAATTTAATCTACCGTAAATGTTTGTACGATTGTTGTGACGAGTGTGTTAAAATAAAACAATACAATCTACCTATAAATTCGGTCCCCGCCATTTTGTGTTTTGTTTTTTATTTAATGCTTTTGTATTACAATCGTATACGGATGTTTTTCTTATAAGCAGCATACAAACAAACATAAATAAATAAATTAATTTATAGTTCTCATGCGCCTAGAATTCTATAACGGCCTACTTCGATGAGGCAAAAGTGGCAAGGCCTTTCTATTTTACTCTATTTACTTCTGGATTCGTACAGATTTCCCCCAATTTGAGCCTCAATTAGTGGGAAATAGTGCGGCTTGGTACTACTTCAATACAACATTACATAATCAGAACCACTTGCTTGCTAATTCCTAAGGGTGGTCGTGACTTTTATTGTAAACTCTCTTCATTGCCTAATTGATATGAGTAACTAACAACGCTAAAGTACCACCGGTATAGCTCGATGGACCACTAGGCCTCGAAAAATATTACCAAAGATGGGTCCAGTCTCAATCAATAATTTATGACGCTAGAATTTGCTTTTTTCGACTGCAGAAAACATGTTAGATTATCTATTAAGTCAAGATAATCACGGTTCTCCTGAGATTACTGGTGCCCCAAACGCTGTTCCACTAAAAGACAACGTTTCTGGTCCTTTTCATGGTACCTAGTGTTGGCATTAAATCTTTGCCGTATGCAATATTAAGCACTCATTTCTTTATAGGTTATGTTTTCAAATGCTTATAAACCGTCCGTGTAATTACTCATTATTGGGATTTGCGTTTCGTCCTGACTTATATTTGTTTATGTAGTGCGTATGTTTGGAAGAGGGATCAGATAATTTATCGAATGTCTAGAGCCCTTTCAGGCCAACAAAGACATTTCGTAAATTGGCTTGGGATTCTAGGACCTGTGGCGTTGCAGACTCTTGCCAGTGACAAGGGAAATTCTCAATTTCATTCAACTGCTTCAGGCACTATTCCACTTTAGTTTCTGTGCTCACTATTAAAAGTGCCCTTAAATGGCTAGGGTGACAAAACGGTTAGAATTGTGATTAACCTGCGCCAGCATCGCTACAATGGTGCTGATAATTCATAAAGGTCTACATTTTATGTTGCTATTAGTTCGACTTCTCGGCATAGTCATTATGAAAGACAGCGAGCTTACTTGAATGGATTCACTTTAGTTGACCTTGCCAGGCTTGAAATTTCAGCATAGTTGTTACCAAGTTTCGAAACGCACAGCTGACATTCTGCTAAACTGCAGGAGATCTCTGTCGGTATCTTGCCTGATAGCTGGCCAGTATGGTCTGTGTCTTAAAGTTTATAGTAAGCCATGACTTGTGAATGCGGAACAATTATACAAGGTTAACAGCCTGTCAATTACTGCAGAGCGCAAAGCTTCTTTTGTGTGTTTAACGAAAACTAACATGCTGATAGGCCATTATTTTAGATTTCTTTAACTAAAATACATTTAACCTACACATTTTGAAGTTAACAGTACTTGTTTTTAAAAATATTGTTAGCTTTCTAAAATTACATTTTCACTACAATGGTTATATATATATATATATATATATATATGCATTTATGCATGCATATACTATATATAAATATGTGCATATTTTCATTGATACAAAAACTACTAATTATCGTCTTCATTTTACTTTCTCTAAAACGACTTGTGTCGAAATGCGCAAACCAGCTTTCGGCAAACTTTGCTGTTTTTAGCTCTGCCTACAAAAAGGCTCGGCTGTCATTAATTTGTGTGCCTGCTAGTTTGAAAACAAAGAACTGAACAGACTATACATTTATATTTATCGCATTTTATAACGTTGACTTCTCGCGCTGTATCCTGTGCTTCTCTCCCTCCATGCTATATATATATATATATAAGAAAGAAAAGAGTATATATATATATATATATATATATATATATAATGGTAACCACCCAAGTGGTAACTAAGAATCCAATAATCTGACAAACCAAGTCTGCAGTCATTTTTAATAATCTGTGTGAATTTATCGAAATTGTATAGTGGTTGAGTATATATATATATATATATATATATATATATATAGCCGGTAGAATTTGCTGCGTACGGGACTCGAATCGGAGTATTCTGCTTCTAAGTCCAGGACTATCCACTGCGCCACGCGTGTCGTATAATATTCGGTATTTGAATTCATACAAAAACTTTTGTTTTATGGGAGCCTTTCCTTCAGTTGGAATCTAAGTGGAATCTATTAAGACATGAAGTTCTAACTAGTCACAGACGCCACTTGGGGAAGTTGTATTGTGAATTTAATTCTTATGGCAATATTATGCTTATATATATATTTTGTCAGTATAAACTGAACTTTGCTTGAGGTAGCAAATGAAGTTCATCCTGCAGGTCGGTTTCATCAGCATTGTGGATAGTCTCGGACTACGAAGAAACGGCCTCTCGGTTCGAGTTCTTTCGTGGAAAATACTGGGCAGTACTTGTAGGGTTTCCAAGAAAGACGAAATCGTTTTACCGTATGAATTCTCCGGCTACCTGATGCGATGTATACTTTTTTATTGTCTGTACATATCTAATGAAAATCCTGCCATCAGAATTCAATTCAATATATAACTACTATGAGCTTATGATGATTTTATCTGATTTATTGAGCTCCCCACCCTGAAAGGTGAAGGTAACCTCAATTACATCATTTCACATATTGAATATAAAACAGCCTAACACCTGTAAATGGTAAATTCATATTCAGACATCCTAGCTTCAATCATTTGGATGAACTATATATTTTGGCGTGGAATGTGGGATAATAGGGTGGTACAATCTCCTAGACGAATGTGTAAAACTGCAATAGTGAAGCTAATATTATATAAAGTCTACGACAATGCGACTTTAACGCTAACTCACACTATATTATATAAATACCGAGTCTGTGAAGGATACTAACAGTCGCCACTAAGCACGAAACGAATGTGCATGAGATTATACTTTCCGTTCATGCTGCCTTTGGTTTATCCTTCTGGTCACAACTGAACTAATTTGTTACTAGTTGCGCAAAACCTAATACATACCTGCATATATATTAGTTCTTCGCACCAAACAGTATTTAACTGTTATAGCTTGATTAAACTGTCGAACTATTATAGATTTATTAATATTTTCAGCTCCATCTTGTTATATATTCCACTTAATTGCCTTACTTTAATCGTTTAAACACATTAACGATTGCCGTCACATAATTCTTACCAAATGGAGCCGAAACATTAATTTGCCAATTGATTCCGGAAACTGGATTAGGTTTACCTGCGAATCTCATTTCGCCCCCATTTATTGCTTACTGCCGGTGTGCATTGAGAAGCGACAGCCATCGACTTTATTAACCTCATTCTATTGATAATTAGTGATCCTGATCTATGCTGAGAGAAATTATTTCCGTGAAACGTAAATTGTAGAACAAGCACCTTTTAACACTATAGTCTCATTATCTTTTAATTTAGGCTTCAATAAATAGCTTGTTCATGCGTTAATTATTAAACCGGTATTATATTTCTATTTATTGTTTAACTTACAGCAAGTCAATAATTCTTTTTTTCTTTTTTCATTGAAATATATGCTAACACAGATCTATTTGTATGCTATTGACGGGACTGTACAAATCACATATATTGACGGCACTGATGAAATATTCTACCGAGAGTAAGTTAAGAAATTCTCAATAGTAGTATTCTCTTATAATAACCCTCGACATAAATATCAAATTTGTCCTATTAATTTTAAGGCTATTTTTATGTAGTAGACTAGCTGTCGTAGTAAATTTCGGCCTAATCAATGTTGGGTCGATGTCAGTCATGTCGGTAAATAATGCAGACATTCCTCACAAATAGAAAAAACTTGTAAGGCCCACCACTTGATTATACTTGTCACTGTCGGCGTGTTAAAAGTAAGGCGTAACTAAATACCGCTCTATCATAGCTTGGTAAATTATCTCGAACATCCTCATATTGACTTACTTTTTTAGATCTTATGTATCTATTGGAGGGGTTTAGTGTATTCCATTGTTACTTCAAAGTCG
>JAQBSW010006424.1:0-48657 GCA_029291075.1 Eudiplozoon nipponicum | reverse complement strand
ACTGTCCTATTATTCCACATTCTTCGACCAAATATATAGTGGTTAAAGGGCGTAATACCGGCTCCTACTGATGAATTGCCTGTAAGCACGAAACGAATGTGCATGAGATTATACTTCCCGTTCATGCAGTCTTTGGTTTATCCTTCTGGTCACAACTAAACTAATTTGTTACTAGGTTCGCAAAACTTCTACGCTGTTACTAAAAGGATAGTATATCAGGCCACTAACTGACCTATAGTACTTTGCAGCTTGCATTCAGCTGAGAATACCTATGGTTTGAGGTTAAACGGAAAATCTGATTCACGTATTTGTGACCGTTTAAATGAAATTGGTTGCCTGTTTGTCCCAAGTTCGCAATCTTGATTAAATTAGACATTGTTTAAAATATGAATTGTTGACGGTTAGTACTACAATGCAAAATGCCTTGATGCACATAAACAAGACTTGCAGATTCGCTTCCTTTATTTTGACATGATGATGGAACTTTCGGCGTGATGCCTGTTCTTCAATTTGCCCTCGAGCTCCACTGATCATATTGGTAAATTGAAACCCGATAGTACGCACTAAGGATAGCTAATATTTTATGTTGCGCGACTATTTGAATTCAGTGGGATTGGTGTTAATCTCATGATTTCTAATTGTATTAAATATCGAAATTTGATCAAACCTGATAAAACAAGTTGTTCATGGCTGCGTAAATAGTCTACAGCCGATATTTCCAGACAAGTGTAATGTGTGTGAGATTACTAGGAGTGAAAGCTGCATAATTAATTTTGCTTACCTTAGCTATTCATAGCAGTTTGATCCTTCGTAGATAGTTTACCTTGCATTTCACGAAACAAATAAAGCAATCTTGCTTCATTTGTTTCGTGAAATGCAACTGATGAAGGCCTACGGTAAGTCTGGCCGAAATATTTTATCAAAAGAAATCTACTGTAATACTGACATATTTTATTAGAACTAAAATACCTGAATTCAGCCTGTGTTGGTCAAAACACAGATCAGGAAATTCTAAGTAGTCTATTAATAAAATGAATGTTGCGGTATTAATATAGACTCCTGACGCATTACATACATACATTTGGCAGTATAAAATAAGCAGTTTTGTTCTTACCGGGAACTCAACACCTACAGTCCAGAATTTGTCGTGGGCAGGCCTCGAAACTGGGCACGTCGCTTTCGGAATCTGTTGCTCAACGCACTGAGCCACCCTGCCGTACAATAAACACAATTTACAGATGTACACTAACTAATATTTCCTGATTAGCCTTCCTTTAGGTGGAGCCTATATAGCATAACTATATAATAAGTTACCAATAAGGACAAAACTGGTCAACTGAATGTATTGCTTTTTCAACATTACAAAATGTTAATTTAATTATATTTAATCTAATTGATTTTACACCAAGTTTTTATTGATTGATATTAAGGCAAATGCTAGCTATTATGCAGGCACCGCTTTCTAATATGGACTGTGTTAAAAAAACGTTTACTAAATTTTTGACAAAATTTGCATAAAAATCGAGATTGTGCAATTGCCTGTTGTGAACTGCGTTTTAAACAAATTCCATTTAAAGACACCAACTAGTCAACTTCCATTTACACTTAGTATACTGCAAACGATAGACAAGATTTAGATTAGCGCAAGATATCTTCTTTTTTACACATTGGTGGTACCGCATTTGACTTCCTCCTTAATGCATCACCAGGCATTCCGATAGTTTTCAGTTTGCCATCAATGGTGTTGTATTATAGCCACGCGTTTATATTTCAAAAAGTTTGCGAATTTTCTACATTTATGCATGCATGAACGAACACAAATCAACATGAAAATATACTTGTCTACGTATATATATAAGTAAAGACTCCAAAACAACCAAATAAAAAAGAAATATAGGCATTGTAAGGAAAGTTAATTTTATCTTGGCTCTATCCGTGCGCATTAAGGTGTAGTTTCCAAATAACCTTCTCTGCAGGTGGTGGGTTTCAGCTAGGACTATGTTGCTGGTCAATAACTCTACCTACTCAAACATCCGACTTGCCTACTATAATCACGGTTGTGAACTTGATACAAACACCTGACCCATTAATTACTTACATATGTCAGTATAAACTAAGAATTGTATAGTGTAGAAAAGGCAATTCATCCAGTAGACAGGTTTCGTCCTTATTGGGAACTCATCATGTACTGGCCAGAATTTGCCGCGGACAGGACTCGAATCTGGGCACGTCTGCTTCGGAATCTGGTGCTCTAACCACTGAGCCTCTTACTACACTACACACAGTTTTCAGTTACATACTAACTAATGTAACTTGGTTAGTCTATTTTTCCTTTAGGTGGAGCTCATACGGCATCCATTTAGACCCAAAGTTCCAACTAACCATCCCCAATCTGTCTTTACTGAACAGACACTACTGTACATGGGAACGTGGTATTGAAATGAAAATTTATATAATTAAACGAACATTGGTTGCGCGGCTGGTGATAAAAATTATTATAATCAAGTTTGCGGTCTTGATATAAACACCTGACTCATTAATTACTTACATGTGTCAGTATAAACTAGGAATTGTATAGTGTAGAAAAGGCAATTCATCCAGTAGACCGGTTTCGTCCTTATTGAGAGCTCATCATGAACTGGCCAGTAATTGCCGGGGACAGGGCTCGAACCTGGGCACGTCTGCTTCGGAATCTGGTGCTCTAATCACTGAGCCACCTTCCGCAAACTCCACACAGTTTTCATCCCGATTTTTTTTCCTATCGTAAAAAATTACTTTATTATCGAAATAATTCACTTGCATTTTCATTGTGATTGGTCAATTAGAAACTGTCTTCCGGCGGACGGTATTTTGCTCTTTATTGCCGTTTAGGAGTAGCCCCCTGTTGGCACTAGTCCGTGAATTTTATCTAATAAATGTAAAATTTACCGTTTAACGCCATGCTTAATTTTTTGCACGGGAAATACGCTAATGAGTTTTCAGTAAATATATTAAATATTGTTACATTCTTAAAATATGGAACTACCTTGCCACCTATATTGAGAATCAAATTGAATATGTTTCTTTTAAATAAAACTTGCCCCTTTTATAGTATTTGAAGTGATATAGAGGACAGAATTGGTGCTTTAAAATTTACTCTTTGCATAAAAGTAATAATAAAATTCCTAGAATCCAAACTTCGCCGTGGTAGGCAGGTAATTAATATAATTGGCATTGGGCTATAGACCGCTGAAAAAACATGTGTCATTATTGTATCCCTGTTAAGGGCTGTATTAGCAAGTCCGTTATATACCTGGACACAATTTCTGTCCGAATTTATGCGATCTGCATTCTATGTTTCCTTTCATGTGAAGTGGTTAGATAAGAAGTCAGTAGACCGGTACAATACTACGAGTTGTTTTAGAGGATTTCTATGACGTTTTACAATAAAAAATTGATCTTTCTATAAAACTAAATATAAGCTTACGCCGAAATCTCCGCCCCTATAAACGATAGAAAGATAGAAATTATGTAATATGTTTATTTCGATCAAGGGTCGTATGATATAGTGCTTGAATTCGTTCAATGTCATTTTCCCGAAAAGAATTTCGTTTCACCATCAGGGATCCTACAATGATTCTAGTAAAAAACTAATAAACCTGTAGGCATAATTGTATGTATATATTTTGTTTAAATAGAACCAATCATTACACAATAAAAGAACATGAAATATATATCATTACAGACTATTCAAATAGAAGAAATATCACAAAACATGGTTGGTCATGAAACTTAAAATGCCTCAAGTTATTGCCAGTACAGTAATAAATTATTTGGCCATGCACATTTATGGTTTACGCAATTTTATTGCAATAGCTTACACATAGGGAAGCTTATCTACGCAGATTGCCGTAATTTTTAATTGAAATACATTTTCTAAGTCTCGGATATTTCCCATTAAAAGATATGCTAATTGCAGATTGAAGTTCGACGCATCAACAAAAGGAAGTATAATTTTTATTAAAGTTAGCTGTGTGCAGTAATACTTCACAGATTGGGCGAAATCGCAATAAATTTAAATTTTCAATGAAAATTTTTCTTTTAAAGACGTCACCAAAATGCCAAACAAATTAATTAAAAATTAAACAAATATTGGTTGCGTTGGTGGTGGCAACAATTACTCTTTATCATGGTTGCGATCTTGATATAAACACCTTACCTATTCAGTGCATACATTTGTCAATATAAATTAAGTATTTTGTAGATATTCGAAAAAAATTGTCATGAACCGAGGCGAGAATGAAGAAAACAGTGTAGCTCAAAGTGCCAAATTGTGAATTAAATTTGGTTAACTTAATTATTTTTCGAAAAAACCTGCAGTGTCGAAATCGGTCCACCAGATGAATTGCATTTTCCGAAATATACAATTCTTATTTTAAGCTGACATAAGTAAGTAATTAATGGGTCAGGTGCTTATATCAAGACCGCAACCTTGATTATAATAATTATCACCGCCCGCGTAACCAATATGCGTTTAATTGTATAAATGTTTATTTCAATACCACTTCCCCATGTAGTATGGTGTCTGTTCAGTAATGACAGATTGGGGATGGTTAGTTAGAACTTTGCGTCTAAATGGATGCCATATGAGCTCCACCTAAAGTAAAAATAGGCTAACCAAGTTACATTAGTTAGTATATGACTGAAAATTGTGTGCAGTGTAGTGTGTCTGCAGGATGGTTCAGTTGTTAGAGCACCAGAATCCGAATCAGACGTGCCCGTGTTCGAATCCTGTCCGGGGCAAATTCTGGCCAGTACATGATGAGTTCCCAATAAGGATGAAACCAGTCTACTGGATGAATTGCCTTTTCTACACTATGCAATTCTTTTTTTAAACTGTCATTAGCAAGTAATTAATGGGTCAAGTGCTTATATCAAGACCGCAACCTTGATTATAATAATTGTTATCACCACCCGCGCAACCAATGTTCGTTTAATTATATAAATGTTCATTTCAATACCACTTCCCCATGTAGTATGGTGTCTGATCAGTAATGACAGATTTGGGATGGTAAGTTGGAATTTTCGGTCTAAATGGATGCCATATGAGCTCCACCTAAAGGAAAAATAGACTAACCGAGTTACGTTAGTCATTATTTAACTGAAAATTATGTGTAGTGTAGTGTGCGGCAGGGTGGCTCAGTGGTTAGAAAACCAGATTCCGAAGCAGACGTGACCAGGTTCGAGCTCTGTCCGCGGCAATGAGTTTCCAAGAAGGACGAAACCGGTCTACTGGATGAATTGCCAATTCTGCACTATACAATTCTTAATTTATAATGACAAATGTAAGCAATTAATGGGTCAGGTGTTTAGTTTTGTTGCTTCATTTTGAGCTTTATTGAATAATAACTAACTTAAATGTCATTGTGTGCAGTTTGATTGATAACGCAGTTTAATTGCAGATTTATGTAGCGTTTGTAGCTTTATTTTAGCCTCGGAAGCAGTAATTCTGGCAAGTAATTAATTAGTTCTCACTTTATATTATGAACTTTTTATATTACGGCTTATTTTACTGGTAGTTTGTCTTTAATGCCACATTTTTCTTGACTTGTGTTAGTCGATTCTTGAAATCTCGTAGACAGTTTAGATTGCCTATCAGATATTTCTTGAATGATTGCGCAGTACGAGTGTCATATTTTGAGTACTTACGATTTTCATTTGTTGGTGGTCGCTCTGTACTATCAGTTTCGTAAAGATCCGATTGTTTTTCACATTTCCAAATACGCGTCGAGTTTGTCTCCACGGTGGTTGAGTGCTGATTCGTCCGCTCACTCCGTAGGCTTCAACCTTGTTCCTGCTAAACATCGGAAATGTGGTACGATCTAATCTTCGTTGACTGGCGACGTTTCGATACAGTATTTCCTATGCCATCTTCAGGCCTCTAATCCCACTCTCAGCGCTATGCTCGCAATAATGCATTTAAGCAAACGTGTTATCGCGAGCCTTGTACTGTGTGTGGGATTAGACGTCTGAAGGTGTTACTGGATACTCCTGTGGTTAGTATGAACAATGTTGAAGTCTCTCGGAGGAAAGTAACGAGTCAGCACCTGTCCACAACGAGGACGAACTGGATGCGTACTTGGAAATGGGGATCAATTGAATCTGTGCGGAGCTGAACGTTCAAAGCGGCTACTCACGAATTTAAATTGTGGAGACTCAAAAACAGTTTTAATTACCGTAATCTAGTCGCCTGTCATAACTAGATTCATGAATTAATAATACTGGCTCTTTGTTAAATGCCTTACTAATTTGTTCACTTTCAATGTTTTCGGATTGCGTACGATTGGTTTGATGAGGGAGTCTGTCATAGGAAGCCAATTTTCTGCCAATTAATTGGCGAAGCTTATCTTAAGAAGTTAAATGTTTACTCTCAAAAGTCAACAGAAAAACAAAACTGTAGATATTTCATTATAATCTGCGTATTTGCAAATTATTTTTATCTTACGAATTTTGTCCGTTTCGAATCAAAGGTATTTTTTGAAATCCTGGGCAACAGCATGAAATTTTCACCGTTTTCCGTAGCTTCCCCAGTTTACCTCACAATCTGAAGCGTACACACGAAACTTTAGTTAGAATCAAATGACAACAAAAAATGGTTATAGAGCTCCATTTTTCATCTCAGTCACGTCATATATAATCAGCAGAAATAGAAAATAATTTTTAATCTATCGCGCTGCTCTAACTGAAATCATTTTTGGAAAAGTAAACTCTATTTTTCGCTGAACTTATCCAGAATTATCTTTCTGGTTTATGAGATGTCAAAATATAACCATAAAGAAGTGTCTTGTTTTGAATATATTTTTTGCGACAAGCTTTTCGCCTCGACATAAATTTTGAGCCGTGTGCTAGCTATATTTATTTTTAAACTATTATTATTTTTTAATTCTAAAGAGCAAAAATATAAACATGTATGGCTTAAGATTGGCGTACCCATTAACGTGAAAAATATTAAATAGACCTCAGAACCACATTTGAAATTAAATATATAATTTCATTTCGTGAAATAGGACCCTATCCCACTTTAAATTTGGTCGGGTTTTATTGTAGAATTGGACAATAAAGCATTCGGTACATCAGCTTATATAATTACATTCGCTTCCGAAATTAAAACATGCTCATTCGAAATAGGCAGTCTATCACCAATAAGGACAAGTACATCAGTTCAAAAGATTTCATAGAATACAATAGAAGATCAAATAAAATATTTCTGCTTTATAGGTTGGTTCTATATGCACAAATATTTTATCATTATGGTTCTCTATTTTCGCCATTTAGTATAAACTTTCGACAAACCCGCTCCAGTGAGTACGCATGTAGACGTTAGGAAAAAATAATAATTAATTTAAAACCTTTTGTATATATTCTTTTTGTTGCAAATTGTTATTATGTTCGATAAAAGAAAGTGGAATAAAAAACATTTAATTACAAATATCTATTGGATTATTTATTTTAAGAATACAGCCTCCGCTGCTTATGTCGAAATTATCATTGTTTCTTAAATGGGCCGCGTTCTCATTACCAGTAGTTAACATTAAAACCGAAAAAAGCACACACAAAATTAGATTGAATTTAGTTTCTCGTAAACAATCTCTCTCTGCAAGCAGTATCCTGCTACTTTTGTTAATAGGAAAATTAACAGTCTGCCCATAGATTAATGTATATACTATTGTTTGAAATATTCATTGAAAAAATAGTTCAATTCGAGCATAAATACGTTCCTCCTTTCGTAAAGGTCAAACATCTTTCCGACAATTCTTAGTACAGACATTAGTAGTTAACATGTGAACAATTTATTTCTTTATTCTTTGTAACCTTAATAGGTGCACAATATATTTGTTACGACGTGTGTTTCCCTGTGTTATATACAAGACATTAAATGCACAAATCTTTTACATATACGAAAGAAATAGTTTGTTGGAAGGTCGCGTTTTAAATTAAAATTCAGTACATTATTCAAAATATACAAGTTACGCATTTGAATAAAACATAAAATTCATTTTATTATTCAGAAGTCCTACAAATGAAAAAAATAATAAAATAAATAATTATTTTCCATGTCATTTGATTTAAATCATGTAAAATCCTCACAGTTTTGTTCAATCAATGTAATGTAACTAAAGTTAGCCTTATGATGTAATTGAAGGTAGAACTATTTGATTTCTAATAAAGGTTATTAAAAGGCGATAAGTTTTCGGTTCGTTGTCTGAGCGTAGCCACAGAGTTGGTAGACAATTTTGGTAAATGGATTGTTGCAGGTGCATGAACCAATTGACCTGACGTAAACCATGTCTATTCTGAGTCTGTTCAATGTTGACACGCTTACGATAGCAGCAATAAAACTATTAACGTTCCAAATGATGATGATGTGCCACGCCAAATGATCGAAAAATCTAAAACAACCTATTTTAAAGCGATTGCCGCATGACTTGATTATTCTGCGCCAAAATATAATCTGACGGTGAGTTTTATTGGTAATTCGAGTTTTGAAGTGGGGTATTGACTATTAGCCCCAAATTGAGCCGTTTCCAAAATATGTCATAGTGTGTGCCAGTCTGGTTACCGTATGCAGTGTTACTCATTGCCGCGCGGCAAAATGAATTCTTTCACAAAGCTGACTGGTCTCCGCCTGGGGCAGTGTATGTAATTCTATAATGTTACTGCAACCCTACATTTCCTGAAACGCTCGGTCCAAGCGCTGTGACAACCAACTGAAATAAACTGACACACCTGCAAATAGTATTGCTGTCTACTGAATCAATTCATAAAAAAACATTAAATCAAATCAAAGTTAAATATGCGACGCTTTATATCTAAATGCCAATTTGAATTTTGTTTAAGGTATTTTGCGTGATTGCAAGAATCTGAAGCAAATAATTTTAATATCGATACCTGCTCTGTGCAAATCTGGTTACTTCTCATAAAAGAAAAATTTATAATAAAATTATGCTAATCGCCTTACTATTAGCTTTAAAACTTAAACAATCCTATAATCTAAACCATGCAGCGTTAAAAATATTTCATACGAACTTTATATGTCTAGGATATATGTTATATATATATATATATATATATATATATATATATATATATATATATATATATATATATATATATATAATGAGCGAACCAATGAAAATGACATTAATAATTTGATGCCGAAATTTCAGAAGATAACATTGGCAAGTATACAGCAGGATTTGTCGCAAAGACTGCTCAAGTACTGTAGAATATCCTGAATTTCAACAATTTTCTTTAAAAAAGTGAACATCAGGAGATATTTAGAATAATTTTTCACAATAAATTATAAACCGCTAGAACAAATAATATTTAAGATAAAAAATGACACAAGTATATTATTCTGGTTAGTTTAAAATCAATAGAAGTTGTTAACGGTTTCGTGCGTGTCTTTGAAAAATGAAGGAAATGTTTAGTCAGAGATTTAATCTCTAATAGCTTATTAATCTGGCGTCAGACTTCATATCTCCAATAACTAATTTACTTCCGAACAATCGACTACAATAAATTAACGTGGAAAAATATTTTTATCTTTATTTGTTGTTTGCGTTACTAAAACTTCTACCGCATTTTAAAACAGAAATTGAAGTAAATACTTCGCGATTTTGAATTTAATTATGAAATACAGTCGGTAATTGTATTAGAATTTTAGTCGTTATCAATTTCTTTGGGTCTGCCAAACATGTGATATTTAAATTTTTAAGAAATATCTGATGGCGAATGATTATTCTCCAACTTTTGCACAAATTAAATAAAACCTTTTGTGAAATATCGAATCATTTCCCATTCCTGGCGATTTTTTATTGCCACATGTTGGAAATTTAATTGGTCCGAAATTTTGAAATATATTTTGCTTATATATTATTCTCCTGTACAAAACTTAACACTGAGACTCCTTGAAATCTATTACATTAAAGATTTTAATAAATAAAACTACGTGAATCAAATCCGTTTCAATATATTCAGTAAATAAATTTACTACTTGTATCTCAGCTGGACCTATCTAAATATTTTGCTTCGTTAAAAAAAACAAAGAAGAATCTAAATATATCCTGTACAATTTCATTTTTTCAACAGAATTTTCGAATTTTAAGGAAGGAATTTTAAATTAAAAGGCATAAAATGTGTGCATTTTTTTAATTTCAAGCTGCTAAATTTTAACATACAAACCATATAAGTTGTACAGTTTCCTGTTATGAAGAATGTTGATTATGAAATGAGAGAGCTTCGTATATTTTTAAAAGATTTACCTATTGTGAAGGTCTTTCCATCCGTAGGAATTGTTCTGGAAACCAGGCGATAGGCATGTGTAGTTGACTCTCTCAGGAAGTGTCCGTGCCATAGGAGTCGTCGTCCCCTAACTCGATGCGACGGCACGGTTCAATAAAATTCAATCGGATTAATGTGGCCGGCATAAAACCTTTGCCCCTAACCAAGGCGTCCCGACATACAAAGCAATAACTTTGTCCAGTCCCCGTGAATATGGTTTTTCGTTTGGCTATCTAGCAGAGACCAGCTGCAGTCAATAAATCAGCTTGTCTAAGCGGTATGTTTGAAGGAAGACACCATACATTTTACTTTCTGCGAATAAATAAAACAATATTTATTGTTTAATGAACCTGTTGTTTTACTCCTTTAAACTCACTATCGCATAAGCATCACAGTTTTTCAATCAAGATATGTGTTCAAAATCAAAGCATAAATGATTGCAAATCAGGTAATATTGAACATAGGTTTGACAGCAAGACATTAAGTAAACAGACAGATCAAGCCCTCACAAAAATATTGGCAAAAGCACACACGCAAAGACGCCAAATCCATAAAATTAAGTACATTTTATGTAAAATATTCCTTCGGTTGCTCTCGTGCAACCGTAAAATTTCACATTATTTTTATAAAGTTTTATTTCTTATTACTCAGTTACTTAAAAAAACGAACGTGACTCCATCCGGTATAATGTTTTACCTTATAAGCAATTGAAGTGCTTTGTTCTTTACTAGCTATGCTTGTTCAATATATGATAATTAATTCCTACTCTGAGAAATTCTCAAGTTTATAATTTTAAAAAAAACTGTGAACTATGCGAAAAACCGAAACTCGTTTATTTTAATCTTTTTTAAGTATTCGCCGCTAGTTATGTCTTAGATTAATATCGAATTTCGCGAATAATTTCGTATACATATTCAAACTGATGGCCCTTTGTTTGTATACGCTTTCAGTACGTTTGTGTTTCAACTTAAATATCCCGTATTTGTTTTAATGAATCGCTGAATTTTAAATGTACTTCCTACATGTTAGTTTAATCGAAAACCTTACAAGAACACTAGCGTAAAATATTTTTACAAAAGAGCACATGCTATGGGATGTGTTAATTCTGTTCAATGTGAATGCAATTGGTGTTATTTCAAGCATCATTTGCATTATGTGCATAATAAGCACCATTTTCACTGGCCTGATTGCATTTTCAGATCAATTCTTGCTAATAAATTCACCCCAACATCTGTTTCGGTTTGCCTCGATTTTTTTCATTCTCTCTAATGATGTAATTTGTGTGGCATCTGTTGAAAGCCCCGATTACAAAATTGAAAAGGTCATAGTCTGCAAAATACTTTTAAATATTTATATAAATATATTGCTATGCACGCCTCATCGACGTGTTATCGGATTAGTCGTTTCAATAATCGTGAATACCAACAATTATATTCTAGTATCTAGGCAAACAAGACAATGTCTTGGATCAGCATCACTATTCTTTAACATGACTAGAAAAATATCAAATTAAATGCAGGTGAAAAACTGAAAAATGATATTATCGTTAGTTTCGTTTGAAATCGGAAAACTGGATATTGCGTTATCATCCGGAGGACACAGGCCAATCAATCATAAATGTGATATTAAATACAACATACGGAGAAAAAAACGGGCCCAAAAAAAGACCACATCATAAAGTCTTATAAAAACTCACTCCATTGATGGAAGGTTTATCAGTAATGAATTATTATTTAATTATACAGTGATAATTATCCTACGTTTAAGCAGATGATGAAGAACACGCACAGGCCCACACTTAATTAATCGTAAGGCAATTGCACGACATTTGAAAATTATAAAACTATATTATGAGTAATTTTTATTGAATTTATCAAATGGAGTTCTATGAAATAAAAAAAAGTATTTAAGTTACTAAATTTTTACGAAGCAAATTTGCCTAATTATTCGCAAAATATATCCACTTGTCTAAAGAAGACACTGTGTAACATTCAGTGGTAACGGAATTTAAAAAGATATATAAAAATCATATATATATATATATATATATATATATATATATATATATATATATATATATATATATATATATATATATATATATTGTGAATTATGTAATTACACGCTCGATTAAACACTCAATTAATATTGCGACATACACCAATTTCAAAAATAAAAGAAAATATAAAGTGGCTTTTTCAAAGTAGTAATTACAATTTTACTTTTATTTTCTTATTATTAAAATAAAAATTAGTAAGAATTTTCTTTTTGTTATCCGCAAGAAAAGCAACGCATTTTTCATGTTTAAGAACATAATTTTTAGAGATTAGTAGAAGTTTTTGTAGAAATGAATGGTATTCTTTAGTTGACATTGAGGTGAAGGAAGCTTTAATTAATAAGTGATAGATTTTAAAGCTCTTGCTGAATTGTGTAATATTTATGCTTGATAAATCGATATTTTATAGAACTTATCACAAAAGATTTCTGCCCTATTGAAAACAGCCTCGTTATATCACAGAAAACTATAACGTACTCCACTAGTATTTATATATATATATATATATATATATATATTTATATATTTATCGGTATAAACTAAGAATTGTGTAATGTAGAAAAGGTAATTTATGCAATAGACCGATAATAACTTTATCGAGAAGTCTTCAATTGCTGTCCAGAAGTTTATTGTAAACCGAACTGGAACCTGCAATCGTCTAGTGTTTTCTGAATTTAATATTAATGAGTAAGAATTACGCCTACGTATTTTTGGGCCCGTAGTTTATTTCTTTACTTTTAATCAAGGTTGCTATCTTGATATGAACTGGTGCTCTAACTACTGCGCCTCCTTGCAGTATACTACACACAATTTTCGTTTATATACTAAAGTTTCTTAATTAGCCTTTCCATTAGTTAGAGCCAATATAGCATCCCTTATTCCCTAAAGTTTCGACTAACCATCTCCAACCTGTCATCATAGAACATATACCACGTTACCTGGGAAAGTAGTATTAAAAATTACATTTATATAATTAAACGAACTTTGTAGTTATCGTTGATATGTATATATATATATATATATAGGTATATATATATATATATATATATATATATAATTATATATATATATGTATATATATAACTGATAATTTAATAGTTTGGCAACAATTTGATTGATTACAATGTGAAAAATCACATTAAGATTAATAATTTGAAAGCGCACCATCGGATATTTACATATTAAATTTACAATTTGTCTCATTTATCCACTGAAGTTAATTAGACACTATTATAGATCCATATTGATTTTTCAAGTTTTGTCCAGCATACCTTTGTTTATTGCCGTATGTATTGTATTGCTAAGCAATTATCAAAATAATCGCCTCTTCCTAGGCGTATTTCTTTCATTCTATTCTGTTTGCAAAGAATGTAGAACTACTGGAATATTTACAACATTTTCCCATTAACAGTTTGCTGCAATTACACCGTTTTTGCTTTGCTTGACGCATGCTTAAATGATTGGCCAAACTTGGTATACAGACTTGAAGTAAATTGTAATCCGCGTTACACTAAGGCGTGCAAAATAGCAGAACTACCATCATGAGGACATTGACAGCAAACCAACTAGTATATATCTAAACTCCAATGTGTACATTCTAGTTGTAAAATAAATGAGTTCTGTTTCATTCGTTGTCAGACAACATGCACATTAATTAGCAACTCAAAACAAAAGTCATTATACCATTTAAAAAATAGAATTTTAACATATTCGTCGAAGTTTTATCCGATTAGTTCATTTTAGGTAGTGTTTAGGTGATGCCCAATGATGTTAGAAATATATTTTTATATTTGACGTTGCTATGCGACTGGTTGAGCAGAAATAATGGTTATTTTAGGGGTAAATATTCGCGATTTATGAAATGGCTTTCATCGCAAGCCAAACTATTGGACGCATACTTGACTTCGGCGGTTGTCCGTCCTGATTTAGGAGTAAATTAACACCATCTGGTGTAGCCAAATAAAATAGCATTTAGATGAGTTTCCCTTGAATAAAATTTCCCAACAATCATTTAGATGGCGACGCGTCCTTACTACAATTAGTCTAGGAAGTTTTGACTAAATAATAGATGCATGCAGTTAGTTTTCAAAGGTTCGAGTACTTGTCGACCGTATAATTTAGCATAAAGAATTTCACGATTTCAATCGACAAACTAGTTTTAGAGAAAAAATATCTTTCACACGACAATATACATTGCAATCTTAGCATTAATTTGTGTTCAAATTTAAATTTAAAATTTCTTATTTATTTCACGTGCCCTTGAACTGACATTCGGAAACGCATTCATGCACAATAGACTAAGTTTTTATGTATCTGCCTGTCTGTGTATTTTTTCGATGCATCTGGAGAATTATTCGTGTGCTGGTTTTTGTGCAAACGTATGCGCGTGTTTGTGTTTATGGTTTAATGAATAATATCTAGGCAAATAAGTCGGTGTCAATTGAAATCCAGTCTGGCTTTAGACTACCATTTCTCTACGAATTGAATCTTTTAACAAAATTGAATCAAATGAGGGTTATGCGCAGAGAGCACGTTATTTCTAATCACCCGCAAGTGACTGAAAACCACCTGGGCGTGACTGTATGATCTAGATTTCTACGAATGGAAGGATTAAAGTACAAAGTACACGCAGAAATGCTCGATGTTATCTCAGTTAATAGGCGCACATCATTGAACGAAGCAAACGAGTTAAATCAGCAAATAAAGTGAATTTTGTAATCGATACATTTTGCACTACGCTTGGATACTCACAAGCTCTAAAACCGCGTGAAAAATTCGATTGCATTGGCAACAAACTGAAGGGGAAAAACACTTGCACTTACGGAGACAGAAATTTCGAAACAATATGAGCATTCAACACTGCAATTCGCACTTGACCTGTTACTAAGTGGAGAAAACAAAATTGTGGAACAAGGGGAAACGAAAGACGACAATCGGAAAAATAACACTCGTTCACGTAACAGCCAACGGTGCAAACAGTTAGTAAACTCTGAAGCCATCAATACAATAATGACTAGATCGCAGACATCACTTTGAAATAAAGCGAGAAAGACCTTTACACGCAAACAGGCACAAACAAAGACACACACGCATACAGATTTACTAATCAGCCCGAACAAGAAACAGAAGTAAAACCGAGTCAGATTTGCTGCCATCCATATAATAAAATGGAAACCCAGAATGTATATAAATGAAAGATTGTAAAGCGAAGTTTTTTTAGTCTCGAAATAAATGGCCATTATCCGCTTTGTTGTTAATGTGTATATTCTTCCTAATGAGAAATATACTGTGTAATTTTCGAATGCAATGGACAAAATAAAGACAAAAATAAACGTACATTTCTTTGGTAAACACTCTACTGTGTACGATAGCAAGATCGGTTGCGCTCTTGTTTTACATTCTTTGTATGTAGACCAAACTACCGCGGTAAGGACGTGTTGTAAACGCGTTGTAAACCCGTTTGGCTCAGATTTTCACTTCATCCATTGCAGCGGCACAACCGTGTATTGCATGCAGCTATCAGTCCTGCACCAATTTATTACTTTGGCCGGCTTTACTGTACAAAGGACTACTCTTGTGAATATATTTCAAACTATAGGTTCAACAAGCCTTCCATCATGAGTTGGTGTTTGAAGTCCGTAAAGAGGCCATCTCGTGGAGTTTTATTGGTTATTATAGACGAATTATTGCGCAATGGAGCAAATAAATTTTTTCTATTTGACGAATATGGTCCTTTTGTAATAAAGATAATCGCCGCACACTGGTTATCAACCATGACACCTTTTCATTAAAGCCACGCCATTTATCTCGAATAACAGATTCATCAAACAATAATAGATTGCGCGGGTGGTAAAATTCTTTAAATCGAGTTTGCGAGCTTAAAGTAAACACCAATCACATTGTATTTAACCAGTCGTCGAACAACATAACAAAACTACCGTCAGTTGCAGCGCAATGACGCGTCTCGACCTTCCATGATCATCGTCAGAGTACGACGGC
Organism: Eudiplozoon nipponicum; assembly: GCA_029291075.1. NCBI lineage: Eukaryota > Metazoa > Platyhelminthes > Monogenea > Mazocraeidea > Diplozoidae > Eudiplozoon > Eudiplozoon nipponicum. The sequence goes on along the minus strand of JAQBSW010006424.1, from coordinate 32,279 downwards.
AAACTGACAAGCGAGGATCAAACCGCATTGCGTATATATGGATAGCAAATTAAGATATGCGGCTCTCGCCTCTGTTAGTCTTGCATACATTGTACGTGACTGGAAATGTCGGCTGAAAAATTTCTATGCAGACACGAACATTGGCTGTTTGTAGCTACGCCACACACACACAACACACACACACACACACACAAACACATATATAGACAGTACAATGAAACAAAATTGATCGCGCGGGTGGTGGTAACAATTCCCTAAATCAAGTTTGCGAGCTTGAAGTAGGCACCAATCCCGTTGTATTTAACCAGTCGTCGAAGAACATAACAAAACTACCGCCAGTTACAACGCACAGGCGGTGTGCCTCTGTGCATGCCAAGGTCTTTCTCGCTGGATTGCAAAGTGATGTCTGCAATCTGGTCATTCTTGTATTGGTGGATTGTGAGTCAACCAACTTTTCGCATTGTTGACTGTTACGTGTACGAATGTTATTTTCCCGAGTGCGGTCTTTCGTTTGCCTTTCTTACGTAATTTTTGTTTTGTCCTGCTGTTTATCTCCTTTAGATTTTTGTCAAAACGATCGAGTGTTTGTTGAGTCTGGTCAAGGGGTTTTTGGTCTTGCCCGGATGCTAGTAAATTGTTGTTGGGTTTTGTGATTCAAAGTCACTGGAAATAATAAATTATATATATATATAGTCATTTTTGATCGAACGCCGTTAGTCACTTGTCCGTTGAAGTTTGGTTCACATCTGGATGTGTCATTGTCGGTAGTTTAACCATGTCGTGTGGGATTGGTGTTCATCTCCAGTTGAAAATCTTTATTCAGTGGATTTTTCTCACCTTCGGCGTACAAACTGATAACTAATTTGTGTATATTTCTTAAATAATTTTCCGAAAACATCACATGTTCCTATTTTATTTTTTGCTGTTCGCATCACATTGCTATTTGCCCTTAATCCATTTTTCCCGACATAAAGGGTGACGCATTTAGTTTGGCAAAATAGCGAATTGAAAAGTTTATTTCTCCCTCCGGCAATATTATTTTCAAATTAAATTGCATATGAATCTAGAGATTTGACTAAACATGTAACTCTGTTGCAAATACAAAACCTTATTCTTTAGCAAGTTTATGTAATTTTTATACCTTAGTTCAGCCATTTGTATACATGCTTAATTTGAATTGAGAAATAACTCATGTATTGAAGCGTACATTAATTATAAAATGTGCATATAAAACACCGTTGAAAAAATGCTCTCTTCTTTTTTGCCAAAATTTATTTGGCTGTAACATCTTATAAAATTTATTGTGGAATTCAATTGGAATTTAGTTAGTTTAAATGTATTACACCAGAAAAAACAGGAATCGGGTAACTGAGACAGACAGACACAAAAACTCATTCAAAAACGTTTTCCTTATTTGTATTCAAATCAAGTAAGATCATTTTTTGATTAGCCTAGTCTTTAAGGATTTTACATGTAACCGCTTCTGGTGTGCGTAGATCCTTTTCATTTTTTGGATTTGAAGAACACAATGCGAAATATGTGCATATGATAAAAATAACTCGGGAACGGTTGTTTGTGCATAACAATGATGGTACATGCTTTTATTGTATTTTGTGCGCCATCTTTCATCATTATGTAGTTATTTCTCAGTCTTTCTTCTCAGTCAAATAGGCATATAAAAATAATGAGACACTACAAGCTTCTACCAATGTCACTTAGAAGTTTTCTTATGACAAATAAGAAAACCTTCTCTTACATAATTTTTCAATTGTCGAATTTGATCTTACTCTAAATAATAGGCCATGAAATAAGCATATACAATTATAATAGAAAAAAATTAGGATACGTTGAGCTGAATAATAAATTCCTCTGGCATAATTCCATTTCATCTTGTTATGACGTGGTCTGATAGCAGTGGTCGACAAGCTACCCGCGGGCACCAAATAAAACATTTTTTCTTTTTAAATTTTAAAACGCGTGCTCAGCAGAATTTCAACATGGATTGACCATTCAGTGAATGGACAGATGTTAAATAAAATGCCTCCAATTATGGTTGCGGACTGGGGATAAATGTAAATTTCATTTTATTTAACCATTCACATGAAATAATCAACTGTCATCATTCGCGCCGATAGACGCATGTCTACCTTCGAGGGAACTTATCACAACCGGAAAGAAAATTGAATTAATTTCAATAAATCACAATACACGTATATGATAAGAATAATTAGATATGCGACACTGTTCCCTAATGTGTCTGATAGTAAATGACGGTTGCACAATGTACATGCAGCTTTCGTACGTCTAGGTAATGTTTTGGCCGGAGAACTAATATATATATATATATATATATATATATATATATATATATATATATATATATATATATATATGCAATTGTAAAAATTAGTCTGAATTTGACAAGAAGGATAAATCAAAGACACCATCATCATCATCATCATTTAGAGCCATACAAAAGCCAAGTGACTAATGTTTCACAGCCATATAACCATAAGTCGTCTATGATTATATGTGGACTGTAAATGAAAACGAAGTCGCCCATTCCAAGTTAGGATGGTTTGTATTCGGAATGTGTCTTCTATTAGTTAGTCTATCAATCAGGGCTGACGAACACTACCTGCCCAGGTACCAGTTGCCAAAGTTCGCTTCAGTAGCCGAAACTTGACCTTCGCGTCTGGCACGTTTGCTCTATTTCCATCACTACATATTTAACAATAAAAGTTACTGCGCAGTTCGGCCAAACTCAAGGCTTCTTATGAAACAGGATGACGGCTGTGTCTTGTTAGACAAGGCAAGGTTCATGCTACCATTCCCCGACTGACTAGCTTCCGCTCGCCGGCCGTTAGGTCGGAATTGTTATGGCCACGGACCACTTCTTCGCGTTTAGCTCATTCACAAAGACAGTACGAAGGGGAAGTTTAATCTAGTGTACAATCATTTCGTGCTTGCTGGCTACTCGTCAGTAGTGGTCTGTTTTACGCCCTTTTCCCACTATAGTTTTGAGCAACAAATAAAGGATAATTGGACAGCATAATTTAGCTGAGTTTGAAATCTTCATTTAGCGAAACATAAATTGCATTAGCACACGTATTTTCTACCATCATACCTGGAGATGATTATTGCCGTTTATTATACTCGAAACGTAACAGTTATTTTTGTGAACTTTGCAAATTTTTTTTTCATAATTATTTCAGTTTTATAGTTCATTAATTGCAAGATGAGCGCTTCTGTAAATTACATATTGAGTGTTTTTATAATTAATTAATACTGCTCAAAATTTCTAAATTAATTTACGCTGCTATGCCAGCTTGTCGACATTTTGTAATTTCTTGCGCTAAATTTAATTCTTTGCATAAATTCGCCGAATTTGAGCAGAAGCTTTTCACGCATTTGGTCCCATCGATTACCAGTGGTGTTATTATTTTTTTGGCCTTTTTATAGGAAGCTAGCTTTTAAAATTTGATTATGGCTAAATATGGTCTGCTTTTCTGCTTCTCGTTTGCAATCAGCCACTGAATGTAACTCCACCGAGTGACTACCAGCAAGATTATGCTGGTTGTCCCAGTGGGCCAAGCCAGTTCTCTCGACAGATTGGCCCGCAAAGTGGTCTTTCTCGGTCTCGCTTCATTGGTCAAACGGTCATGCCTAGAAGCCGGTTTGACGTGAGAGGCCAAGTACTTCATGAGGAGGAGGAAGAAGACTACGAAGAGACGGAAACCGAGGATGCGGAGAATACTGAAAATGACGAGGGACAGAACACCGATGATGAGGAAAATGATGAAAACAGTGTAAAAAATGTTACGCGGGCTGATACTGATGGTGTTGTCGACGAGAAATCAGAAAACATTCCAGATTACGACGCCAAAAACTATTTGAATAACAATGACGAGCTTAACTCACAAGCTAGATCTTCTTTACTGTCAACTGAAAATGGGACTAAATCAAAGGAAATCGAAGTCAAAACGGTAAATAGCACAAAGCAAATGCACGAAAGCCATGCTGAAAAACATGAACAATCTGATTTTTCACAAAGTTCAACGGTAAAAAAATGTCCAGTCGTGGTTGTTTCTAACCAAGCCCGCGTAGACGACGTCGCTAAACCGGTATCTTCCTGTTCTCCCAACACACTAAACGGGCAGAATCGAAAAGATGTCGCGCGTACGCAAATGTCGAGCAAGACGTTGCCCAACAGTCCAGTGGTATCCACATTACGACTGAAGGAGCAAAATCGCAGCGCGTCGATTTCGGAATACGAGCGACAGACGGAAACGTCTGTGTCTCCAGCAGGCACACCAACAACATACCAAGCAGAGACGGGCAGCTTTGACAACTTGCTAACATATGGCAGTAGTATGCTAAGCGAGCCGAGCCACACGTCTACGTTTGTCGGGGATACTGACGATGAAGAGGACTCCCATCTGGTAGAGAGAGCAGATCTGCTATTACCACTCAGTGCAGGCTATGGTAGGGACAAGAAACGCAGTTCTTCCGTTGTATATTCCACTACTGATTATAAGAATAAGTGCGTCGACCAAAATCGCTTCTCTGACGCCACCAGTGGGTTAGGTGATGACGAGGATAAAGCAGGAGATGTCGATTACGGAAACAAATCGGTGATCTCCATAAAGAATTGGACAGAGAATGCAACCGGTTTGGCAAACGCAAAGTCCAAGTCAAATGGATTGCGCAATATAAATACAAATGGAGTTGCAGCCAGTGTCAAAGTTGAGAACGGGCTAGTTAGCCCGCACAGCGACCAGGTAAATGTCATTTATAGTGAATTAGATGCTGAAAATGATCTACTGAAAAGAAATGTAAATAATAATAATAATAATAATAATAATAATATGGACGCGGTTAACGGCCTGCCGAGCATTATATCCGGTTCTAACAAAAGAACGTTTTGTCAAAAGATATGGCCTCCAGGATTTTCCAAACGGAAGAATAATGCCAATGTTATGGGGGATTTTGGTTCGACTGAGCCTGGCATTAGTCCAATAGATGTCTCGATTTCCAATGCCAACAGCGAAAATATCGTTAGTGTTAAAAACGACGTCACATTTACTAGAAAATTTGGTGTTAATGTAAATTTAGACCAAAACGTGATTGGCAAAGATCTGAATTTAGCATGTTCCGGTGCGAACAACAATCTCAAAGGGAATTCCGTTCGACCAACTTCACCTCAGGTGAAATCGACACGCCTTCGAAATACGGGCGATAGTGGCAACATTTCGGACAGTTCCCGTGGCGAAAACCAATCGGCTGGGCTGCTGGTCAGAAATGGTGTGTTGCGTAGGCGTAACGAGGCTTCAGCTAAACCTGGTTAGTTTTCAATTTATTGATCTTACAGACAATTTTGCCGATTTCCTAATTTTATCGATTTTTAATATCCGATTTGCAAATTACCTTAAAAGCGAGCTGGTTATCGAATCACAATAAATATTGGCCCACAATTGTGCCGCGTTACATTATGCGAAATCAACTTCACCTTGCATAATCGGAATTCGGAAATTTTCGGAAATGCACTTATTGATTACCTGTCTAACAAACTAATTTTTTTTCTGATTTCAGTGCACAAATCTGACGAGCACACCATCATTTAGAACAGACGACAAAAGTTCATCCATTAACTTAAGACATTCTAATTAACTTCAAAAAGGTATTTGCCCAAAGCTTGAATTAATCCACTTAGCCTGTGTTGTACATTATAAACATGACCTTACATTTTAGTCGCGTTCTATATTTGTAAGCATCACAAAGCCCCTCTTACATTTTTTAATAAATACAGATATTTTTTCCATAACTATAAATGACAGACTGTTACCATTATAATAACTGAGACATTGTTAAATGAAAATACACTAAGGTTAACGTCATTAAATTATTTATTATTGATTTAATAATTGCTAAATAGGGCAAACTTAAAAAAGGTTGTGATAATATTTAAACTTTCAGTTAGAAGTCATTAAAATGTAAAAATTTACATGAAATGTGCCAATAATAAATTAAAGTTTGCAAAAAACACGATTCTTTTGTAAGTGAGTCTTAATTTGATGCTCATTGGCAAAGAACTTTTAACTTATTTGATTATCATTTGTCAACGTGAGAAAAAAATATAAACGTATTTTTAAACAATGGAACTGACGTATTAACGCCTATCTACGTTACATGGTCGTTACCAGAGCAAGAAAGAAACCGAATTACGGGGCATCTAATATCAAGATCTGTGGAGTTTTGACATAGAATTGAGAAATAACACGTGTATTGAAGCCTAGATTTATTTTTATAAAGGAGGTATTTACAATATATAACAGTTAAATACTGTTTGTTGCGAAGAACTAATATATATGCGAGTAGGTATAAGGTGTTGCGAACCTAGTAACAAATTAGTTCAGATGTGACCAGAAGGATAAATCAAAGTCAGCATGAGCGGAAAGTATAATCTCATGCACATTCGTTTCGTGCTTACTGGCGACTCATCAGTAGGAGCTGGTATTACACCCTTTAACCACTATATATTTGGGTGAGGAATGTGGGATAATATGACGGTACAACAACACAATATAAAGGACCATGTTGCCGCCGAAAATAACACAGATTGAATTATATGTTAGTTTAAATAGTAAATAGTGTGAAGCAAGATAGATAAAGATGGATAAAATCATTTATTGTACACCAAATGATGCGAAGTGGGAAAAATACATGCTGTAACACACACTCACAAAAAACACACACACATGCAGTTCACAATACAACTACGCGCTTCGTTTCTTTATTTAGTTGCAGATAAGGAGTAAAGCGATTAACGGGTCTCAGTATGCTTTATCAATTTTTCGTTTCTTGCAACAAGTTCACCTTCACATCCACCAGTTTATGGATTTGATTTTCATTTTCAATGTGTGCGACTACTGCGGATACCTCCGTTTTGTCATTTGTGGTTAGTCTAATACGCGAGAGCGCACTGAGAACCATGGTATGCGTGTAAATAAACGATGTTGAGCTGATAGATTGCAGAGAGCGTGTTCTTTAAAGTTATGCTTGAAAGGTTTTGGGTTGTTCATATATGTATATATATTGAAAGGCCAAAGAAAATAGAAAAATGTAAACACGGAGAGAGTGTGAAATAACTGAACAACCAATCAATTACGAGCATCAACCACAGTTCAAGCTCAATGCCTGAACATGCTTCTTCTGCTTGCATAAATCCGGCTGCAGTTTGTTTATCCATAAATCTTCGTGTGTGGCTAACGCACTTTTTTATAGAATTTAATAATTATTTCAAATTTACACCTCTGGAGAACATACGTGTTATGTTTCAACGATGTGTTGCGTTATTGTAGACGTGTATTCACTATTTGATTTAAAACAGGCGTGTAAGCTACATTGACTTCTAGTTCGAGTAATTAATCGTCTGGTCGATCGGCCTACGTAAGTTGATCGACAACTTGCGCATGTATATTATATATATATATATATATATATATATATATATATATATATATATATATATATGTGTGTGTGTGTGTGTGTGTGTCTATGAGATTTATATTTGTATTCAACTAAATATTTGGCTAAGTATGTCAATTTTAAAACGTATACCAATATTTATTTGATTCAAAGTCACCGTTTTTCGGTCGTAAATACTTCATGCCATCTTCAGCAATACTTTTGGAATATCAGATATTTTTAATAAAATTTCTACTTTAATTGCGTGTACAAAAACGTTACTTTGGGGACATAGCTAATATAGATCCGGTTTTTTTTTATTTCCAAAGCAATGTCATCGAGTTATTTAAATTGGCACATAAAGAATACTGACGATAGTTTAGCTATATTGTTCAACGACTGGTTAAATACAATGGGAATGGTGTTTACTTTAAGCTCGCGAACTTGATTTAATAAATAAAGAATAGTTTCAGGAAAAAATCCACCATATTTTTTACGACTTCGAATGTAAGTGTTGAGGCTTATCCTCCTTTCATTCTGAATGTTTGCCTTGTTGATTTACCTAGAGCCGTTTCCATTTGCAATTAAAGAAAATGTGTGAACTATTTTATTTCAGAAAAATTGTCTTATGGATATGTGTTTTACAATGAAAGGAGTTCAAATTTTTAGAGTAGTCATTATGATTTGAATATTTGATACTTGATAGAATAAACTGATAAGCCTCAGGAGAAATGCAGTAAGATAGCATTATTCTGCTATAACTTGGCAATGAAAATGCAGTAATTACAATCGCAAATGTATCCTTAATCAGTGGCATAACCAACATATCATGAAAACAATATTTGTTTATATCGTGCAAAGTGATATTTTGACTTGTACGTAAAAATACTGCCATTATAATCACATTCATCATCATAATCAACGTGCAGAGCCGTACAGAAGCTAAAAGTGACTAATGTTTCACTGTCACATGAACATAATTCGTTCATGGTTGTATATGGACTGTGAAAGAACACTAGGTCGCCTACATTGGCGATCTTTGAGATGCTTCCTCTTTTTCCTTAAATGACACTACACTGTTCCGCCTCGTTTGAAATGGGATTGATAAGAATGATATTTTCGACTATTGCGCAACTTCTGCGTAGTATATTTTGACAGTGTTATTTTTTCTTACTTGTAAAGCTATTGACTTCACGTCCAACAGAACTATACAAATTTTATGATATTCAGACATCTGGTTCTTTACTTATATCCAGTTGTAAACTTAAATACTTTATATGAAATTTTTGCATGATAAAGATATCTTGGATTTTTCACAAAAATACCTCCCCGATATTAGGCGTTATTTCTTAATATTGATATATAGCATCTAATTATGCAGATTCTGAAACAGTTTTTAATGCCACATTCTCTAATTTGGGAAACATTGCTCATTTTAGTTGGCATTTTTGCCTTTTTTTACAAAAATAATACATAATGATACCTTCGATTTCTTTAAATCAAGTTCTCCATCAAACCTGTTGATTGGTGCCTTTTTTAAACTGAAACATAGGACTAAATGCTTTATGTTTTTTGTGAACTATAACACCCAACAGTGTTGTCGTTAAAGGGGATAAAATTTACAGTAAATGTCCAAGAGTTCATGTTCAGAATCCGTATGACGACATTTTATAATCATTTAAATGATACAATCTGCACCATCCACTATCTGATCTCATCAAATCATATCAAAATTTTAATTGGTTTAAAATTGGCAAAAGCTTGTTTCGCGTGGATTGTAAAGGGTATTTCTGATTAATCCAGTGATTAGGCAGTGTCACAATTCGTTCAAACATCAGTAAATCCCAAGTCAATTTCCTGCTTCTAGTGCACTTGCAACAGCAGAAGATAAACGCAGAGTTCTTCTCGGCGGATGTTCTAGGTGCCATTGACCTTGCAAATATCTAAGAAAGGCCTGAAATGTTAGGTTTAGCCTGTTTACTTTGTCAGATTGCCGTTTTTGCCTCCGGTTCACCTGCAACCCACTTAGCTCAGCTCAATATATAGTGGTTAAAGAGCCCAATACCGGCTCCTACTGATGAGTCGCCGGTAGGCACGAAACAAATCTACATGATATTGTATCTTCCGTTCAAGCTGTTTTTGGTTTATCCTGCTGTTCCCATTTGAGTTACATTGTTACTATAAAAGCAGATAGACACTGTTTGGAACGGAGAATTAATGTATATGCAATTTTGTAGTCGTTGTTGCGCAAATAGTGGCAAATTAGTTCAATTATGACCAGAAGGATAAACTAAATACAGTATGAACGGAAAGTATAATCACGTGCACATTCGTTTCGTGTTTACTGGCGACTCATCAGTAAAAGCCACTATTACGGCATTTAACTACTACATATTTGGGTGAGAAATGTGAGAAATGTGGGAAAATGGGACGGCACAATCTCCTATACTAATATGTAAACCTGCAGTAATAGAACTAACTTCAAATTAAGTCTTCAACAATGCGACTTCAAAACTGACTCACTATAATTATATATATATATATATATATATATATATATATATATATATATATATATATATTCATTGTACCCTTCTCAATGTGCAAAAAGAAAAAGAAATTTTATCAGATATAAGAAAATTTTCTTTCTCATGGTCTTCTCAAATATCTACTCATGAACATATCTTTATATATAAATTGGAAAGCAAAACATATTTCTATCTTGTTTGCCTTCCTATAAAACGATAGTAGACCATGAACTGTATCATGATAAGAAATTCTTTTATAGAAAAGGCCTATCTTTATTAAACTCTCGCATTTCAAAAGAATATATATACTATATATATATATATATATATATATATATATATATATATATATATATACTAGATCTGTAAAGGGTAACAATAACATGGCAATTGTGCCAGTAATCGATAACAAAATTATGGTACCGAAAAGGTAAATGGTATTAACAGCTTGGTTTCCCAGTCGATACATGGTATCAACATGATGGAATTCAGTGGATGTCAAGTTTCACCAAAATTTAGAATTAAAATTATTTATTTATTTATAGATAGATAGATAAATCCATACATTCTGGCCTTGATCGATATGAGTTATCATATTTCGCTGTAATAATGACACCATTTTTTATTAGGTTCGCAGCACCTAATACACAATTGTATATTAAATGAAAGCGAATATTTAGCGTTTATTATTATCGAGGTTGCGGTCTAATTTAAGCACCTGACTCATCATTTACTTACATATGTCAGTAATTAATGAGTCAGATGCTTATATCAAGACCGCAAACTTGATTATAGCAACTGTTTTCACCGCCCGCGCAACCAATGTTCGTTTAATATTTAACGATTTCTTTTTTATGCTTGCGCTAGCATGCTAAGCCTTTTTTGTCGTTTTAAAAGTCTGTAACGAGAGTAATGCTAATATAAATTTAAATTTATTTTTAAATATCTTAGTTTTGCTATTCTAATCAATAAATCAATAAACATATCAATTAGCATTTGAACATTCATTCTGACTATCTCACCTATACAATAATCATTCAATAAAACAGTGGCACAAAGTAATATGTCCCGCCTGAACTAGAAATTATCCTAATTTTACAGAACATCTATGATGCGTAACACATGTACAATGCTACACAGTAAAATAGCTATAATTTATTTTCTTCTGCAAAAGCAATTGCATTCAGTTTTAGGTAACAACTGTGTCATTAAATCAAGCCTATTCGTTTTAGCTAGAGTGATTGAGACATGGAACCAAAAACCGGACTACTAAATCGATTTATCATACAACTGCATTAAAGGTCGTAAGCTTCAACCACCACAACGAATAGATTTCAAGAAATTTAAAATATAAAGACTGTGATAAGACATTGGCCATTTTTATTATTGCAAGGAAAATCGAAATGCTTACTATAAATATTGTCTATAATGAGGAAAAGCACTGTAAAATGCGTTCAACATTGTACCTCAACCATAATATTGACTTGCAAACAATGGCGAATTATGCAGGTATATGACTCTAATATTAGAGAAGATATTGTAGACATTTTTGTCTTAGAACGAGAAGATGAAACGTTAAAGTTTCGGTTGTTCGATTTTGTGTTAAAGGGCAATTAAAAGGAAATAAAATTCGTCTATTCGAATACAAAATGTATAAAATGTCAATCGTATAAAATGAGTAAACCCATTCATCATGAACAGGTACACATTGTCACGGAATATCTTATTGTTCGAAATTTGTACTGATTTCGACAACCAAGATTGAAAGGCATGACATGTGTGTAAAGTCGCCTAAACTTGACAATGAAATATGTATATACATGTTGTCAGTTCGAAAACGAACATTAAATAAGAAAAATAGACTAACCAAGTTACATTAGTTATTATATAACTGAAATTTGTGTGTAGTGTAGTGTGCGGCAGGGTGGCTCAGTGGTATGTGGCACCAAATTCCGAAGCAGACGTGCCCAGGTTCAAGCACTGTCCGCGGCAAATTCTGGCCCGCACATGATGAGTTCCCAATAAGAACGAAACCTGTCTACTGGATGAATTGCCTTTTCTACACTATACAATTCTTAGTTTGTACTGACATATTTAAGTAATTAATGGGTCAGTTGTTTGTATCAAGTTCACAGCCGTGATTATAGTAAGCAAGTCGGATGCTTGAGTAGGTAGGGTGATTGACCAGCAACATAGTCCTAGGTGAAACCCATTATTGTTTTGATGGCTTGAGAATTAACCATTTGCGCGCATTGTTCACTGTTACATATACAAGTGCTATTTTTCCCAATGTAGTTGATCGTTTCACCTTGTTGCGCAAAGTTATCATTTCCACATGGTAACAGCGCCAGTGTGGATTGCAGTGTTAAACGCTCACATTGTTTGGAGACTTCTGTCATCGTATGCGCCTCTGTTATTTCCACTTCAGTTTGTTTCCAATCCGATTGTATGTTTGTTGATTCTAGTCGAGGGCCTGTTTGTTCTTGACTGGATACTAGTAGATTGTTGTTGAATTTTGTTATTCTTGGCCAGTCGATAAGAATATCATGTTGATGAAACTTTTGAATATTAAGGTCAGGTGCTTGTTGTTTTATGTAAAGGGCTTCATAGATAAATAATAATTTTTCTGATTTTGCTTTATGTAGAATTGTGAAATTGGTCGAATTGACAGGGTGCCCCGTTGCCAATATATGATCGGAAATAGCTGATTTTCCTGACGGTGGCAAGCCTTTGTTAATCAATTTCTGTGGCAAATGTTGCTGGATTCTGCTTATCAATTGCTTCTTCGTACGTCCGATATATGTGCTACCGCACATACATGAGAATTTGTAGACTATGAATGATTTGGAGAGAATAGGCAATTGATCTTTGGCATCCAACCTCATGATTCTCTGTGTAATATTAACTTTAACACTGGGAAAGTTGTCCTTAGTTATTCTATTCAGCCGCCGTGCAATTATTGATGTTACAACAAATAAATAAAAAATATTCGTTTATGCTAACACCGTTTGTCGTGCCATGTACGAATATTATTTTATCCATTATTCATGTCCAAAATGGTATCACATTTACGAAAGTTTTATTGAATTTAATTGCTTCAAGGAGCAGAAAACACCTTTTTCAATCAGTTTGTATTCATGGAATATCTGCCCTTAGGTAAGACCACTGACGCGTTTTAAACTGTAAATTGAATTCGTTGCCAATATAAAATAGATGGTATCGGAAATAAGAAACGCGGCCTTTTATCCTCTTTCATTGGCTGGATACAAATATGCGATAATTGCATTTTTAAGATTGGTAATCTTGACAATTTTAATTGGTTTTATAACCGGCTCAACTAATGGTGGTATATTTCGATAATTCATAATGAATATTTGCATAAATACATGAAAGCTAACCAATCCATAAATGCTTTGCTGGAATCTCTAAGATGGTAGGTTGCTTAAAATGTGGCCGTTTGAAAGTTTAAAATTTACAACGTTCATGCAGTTAGAATTTATTCCAGGATCATTTATGATTAATTGAATTGATTTGAAAGAGAACAGCCTAGCGCAAACTTCGAATATAATAAATTTCTAGAGCATTAATTAGCAAGCTGTCAACTTGTGATTTAACTGCCCTTAGACGAAACAAATTTTAATTTAATTTTGGTTACCTAGCATAAACTCTTCATTTTCAAATCAAACACGTGTGTGAACAAACTGTTCCACAAATAACATTCCTTGGGTTCAAGTCAAATGTATCGATTTGAAAAGAGGACATTTTTGTAACAAAATATTCCTGGCAGCTCAATGTATTTTAGACAATTTTTATTGTGCCTTTGGCTTAGAATGCTATTTACTCACCGGGAAATATGGAAAAAAATTTTAAAATTGAATGAGACAGGTTTTGCAATGTCATTTGCTAATTTAAAGGGAAATCCTTTGGTTTAGTTTTGATTCTCTACGATTTTCATTCGTTGGTAGTCGCTTTGCACTATCAACTTCGCAAAGATTCGAATGAAAGGCAACACGTACGCGCCAGCATACCTTTTAAATCATTATTAAATAAATATTTATTAACATTCTATGAATTAAAACCAAAATGTCAACTGTTCTTTAAATGATTTCGCTGTGCGAGAGTCACATTTGGATTCTCCACAATTTTCATACGTGGGTAGTCTCATTGCGTAATTAGTTTCGCAAAGACCTGATTGCCACCATTTCCAAGAACGCATAGAATTCGTCTTTGTGGCGGCTGGGTGCTTATTCGTTCCTCTTCTCCGAAGGCTTCAACATCGTTCATATTGACCACTGGAAATGAGGTACGATCTAATCTACGTTGACTTAGATTAGATTGTACCTCGTTTCCTGTGGTTAGTATGGGACAATGTTGAAGCCTTCGGAGGAATGTGACGAATCAGCACCCAATCACCACAAAGACGAATTCGATGCTTACTTTGAAATGACAGTCAATCAGATCTTTGTGAAATAAATCATACGTTCTAAAATACCGATGTACTGCCATTTTTATAGTCTGATACTGTTTGTGGCAGTAGGCTAATATATATGTATTAGATGTTGCGCACCTATTAGCAAATTAGTTCAAATATGACCAGAAGGATAAATCAAAGCCAGCATGAATGAAAGTTATACTCTCGTGCACATTCGCTTTGTTCTTACTGCCGAATCATCTTTCGGAGCCGGTATTACACCCTTTATCAACAATATATTTGATTGAGTTATGTGAGAAAACAGCTAACTCACTTTAATTAATAATATATATACCGAGTCTGTAAAGGGTGCGAACACTATTGCTATTTTGTCAGTGCCCAATACCAACATTATAGTACCAAAAATGTACATGGTACTAACACTATGGTTTCCGATGCGGTACATTGTACCACCATGATGGATTTCACTGTATGCTAAAGTTCACCAAAATTGAAAATAGGAACTTCATTTATTGCAACTGCTAGTCTATTTGGTAACACATACATATTGAAATTTTTGCATTTTTACTATTATATTTCGTGTAATTATATATATATATATATATATATATATATATATATATATATATATATACATATATATATATATATATATATATATACATATATAGCATTTAACCCTAGGTATATAAATTTTTTAAGAAATATTTTTATTAGTGTATGATTTAGATTGTAAAACTACAACAATTTCTGAACGCTTGTTACTCCAACAAATCCATACATTCTGGCCTTGATCGATTTTAGTTATCGTATTTCGCGCCATTATTCAATTAAATAGATAACAGCTGGATACAATAATTTTTTTGGTGGAGAAATAATATGTATATAAATGTACATTACTGATAGGTCACCAGTAAGCACGAAACGCATGTGTACTTGAGATTATACATTTCTTTCATGCTAATTTTGTTTTGAATTTTTTACCATTTTGGGCTAATTTTTACTAGGTACACAACATCTAATTCACATTAGTTTGGTAAATTGTTTACAAGTACGATTTGTTGAATTTACTTAAACGCCCATTGTTTGATTGTCTGTGTATTAACTATTGATTTATGCGTATATTTTTTGCGTTTATGGATTGGAGGCATAGATACCTTTAAGTTACATTTTTGATAAAACTAATGAGTTAATGTAGATCTGTGATTTATTTTAACCGCCTAGGTTGTAAGCGGTATAACTGTTAATCAGATTTTACTTTTAAACTTTTTTCTACGCGTATATTTTGTGTGTACTTTTATTTAAGTAATTCCTGCATGAATATGTTACCTTAGTTTGCGCAGATAGAAAGAAAGAGTTGCGTAGAGACTAGTTTTAATATTTTTTTCTCGGGAACTTCACCTACGTGCTAAAAATTTAGTGGTTTTTAATAATCCATTTGTTTAATTATTTTCTAAAGAATTGTCCAGTGAAGTTACACAACCTATTCAAAGCTTTGTTATTTTCCAGTCTCTAAATCCAACGAAAAAAGCCGTTTCCTCGTCTATTCTCTTTCTTTGTGTCTGCGAAAATCGTGCTTACCGGGTTGTTAGACGTAAATGGATCTGCAATATAGAAGATGGATAATGGAGCAACTTTTGGCGGTTCACCAACATATCACGATTTCAAAATGTCTTTTCACAAATAGATTTTTTGGAATTGAGGTGAAAATTGTAGTAAAACTTCAAAAATTTCTCCAATTTCTGTACGATTAACTTTTGCGTTTTTAAACTTTTGAATGTGATTTTATCATTACTTTCTAATGTTATTCGCAAAATTCATTACTATGTAATTCTCACTAAGTGGAAAAGAGTCTTTATCATTTATGAGTTGCTAATTCTTTACCTGTAAGATATATGGTAATATCTTCATAGTCAATATAAGTTATTTGTCGATTCAAATGAATTGATTCAGAAGCGATAAAAAAAACCTTGTACATTCGTTGTGAATTTTTCATGTGTAAATGGCTATAAAATATGTTCTCATTCAAATTATAAAATAATTTTTTAAATCAAGTTTGCGAGCTTGAAGTAAACACCAATCCCATTGTATTTAACCAGTCGTCGAACAACATAAGTTGCGGCTGGCGGTAGTTTTACTATATTGTTCGATGACTGGTTAAATACAATGGGATTGGTGTTTACTTCAAGCTCGCAAACTTGATTTAAAGAATTGTTACCACCACCCGCGCAATCAATTATTGTTAAATTGTATTGTCTATATATAAAATAATTTCGCATTGTTTTTCCCAATTTCAACAGAGTTGCGCTCTTTAGCTTCTTCCCCAAGCAAGTAAGAATTATCAAGCAAAATAGGCGGAACGGTTTTATAACGCTAGTTGATGTGTAGTTGGTGGAGACCCAATCTATATGCTCTCTCTCTCTCTATATATATATATATATATATATATATATATATATATATATATATATATATATATATTATATAGTAAGTTGGCTTTGAAGTCGCATTGTCGAAGACATTATATGAAGTTTGCTTCCATAATGCAGGTTTACAAAAAAGTATGCGAGATTGTACCGTCCAAATTTTCACATTCCTCACCAACATTTATAGAGGGTATGGGGCGCAGTACTGGCTCCTACTAATGAGTCACCAATAAGAACGAGACGAATAGGCGCATGAGGTTATACCTTCCGTTCATTTGGCTTTGTTTTAACATTCTGGTAATATTTTATATAATTTGTTACTAGGTGCGCAGCACCTAATACGCAATTGCATACATATTAGTTCTCCGTCACAAACGGTACCTAACTGTTGTAAATTTAACTGAATGATGTCATGATTATCGCCAAATGTGATTACCGATGTCGGTCAAGTCCAGTGGGTAGGGATATGCTGGATTTACAGGTTTTCAGAGGCAGTTGTAATTCTCGATTTTGGTGACCTTTAGAATATATTGATTTCAATTTTGTTCGTAAAATGTGCCGACTCGGCAACCATAGTGTTTGTATCAAGAACTCACACAAAGCTACATTTTTGTACTTTACATGCTTTGTTTATATATATATATATATATATATATATATATATACATATATATATATATATATATATTACTTCATTGTGTTGACTTTGGAGTCGCATTTTTGAAGTCTTCATGTGATGTTAGCTTTACTACTGCAGGTTTACACATTCGTCTAGGAGATTGTACCGTCCAAATTTCCTACATCAGTAGACAGAATATATAGTGCATAAAGGGCATAATACCGACTTCTACTGATGTATCGCCATTCAGCACGAAACAAAGGGACGCCCGAGATTGTATGTACCGTTCATACCGTCTGCAAATTTTTAATTGTTCGATTTGCTTCAGCAGAATTGCAGAGCTTGAATTTTCTTTGCTCAGATTGTGACAATTCTTTTATTATTCGTAAGATAAAAAGGAACACCATTATTTCGAAATTATTTATCAAAATAACAAAATTTTTCATATTTATGGACTAAATGATAAATGAAAAGAAATTGATTATTGATTGCTGAGAATTAATCAACTTAGAGGTATAGAAGGGTTTTATTATGTGAGCTGCGAGGCTTTGACTCGTGCACTTCGAAAATTACTTGATATTTTCGCAATAACATTGACACAAATTATATTCAAAAAAATGTACGTCAATGGAACAACGTTTATAGATTGCATGTTTAGTTACTATTCTAACCTCCTTCATTTTCATGAGAATTCGCAAAAATGATTAACTTTGATAAAAACTTAACGTGCTTTAAGTGATAACAGCAGCTTATTTTATTATGTAATAGGTGTTGCGCATCTAGCAACAAATTAGTTGAAATAGAACCAGTAGGATAAAACAAGGACAGCATGAACGGAAAGTATAATCTCGTGCACATTTTTTCGTGCTTACCAGCGAATAATCAGTAGGAGCCGGTTTTATGCTCTTTACCCACTAAACATTTGTGTGGGGAATGTGAGAAAATAGTACGAATGTATAAACCTGCAGTAGTGGAGCTAATTTCATATAAAGTCTTCGACCACGCGACTTCAAAGCTAACTCATTAAACATAATATATATATATATATATATATATATATATATATATATATATATATATATATATATATATATGGTTATGGCAGGAAACATTGTCACTTGACTTTGTGTATTGGAAATACATGATATATATATATATATATATAGAGAGTATATGCTATATATATATATATATATATAAGGTTGCTATATATCGAATCTGAAAGTGATACCTACACTAAGGGAGTTAGTTGTGTCAGAAACGATACCAACATTATTATACAGAAAAGGTACATGGTACAATAATATATGCTGGTACATGATACCAACACGATGAATTTCAATGTATTCTATAGTTCACCACAATTGACAATTAAAACTATTTCTGAACACCTTTAACTCCAGTAAATCTATACACTGTTGCCTTGATCTTATGCTGATTTTATCTCTCAGTTTTCTATTATACATTTTTGACCATTTACGAATCAGTGAACAACTTTATCTTCAATGTGAGCTATACGGATTTTGGCAGCTGTCGCTGCAATCATACCTTTCTCTTGATGATTTACTAAATCACCTTAACATCATTAGTTTTACTTAAATTAATGTGTAAATGCAAGCAAGTCAATCTAATGAATAAATTCTGAGTAAAGGTAAGTCTAAATGGTTAAAAACTAAGATAAGAATCGATTATTTTAGTAAACAAAATGGAACAATCTTACAGATAATTTCATAATGCTGATAAAGCTGACGTAAAGAATATAATTTTATTATTGAAATAACGAGGCTTCCTAGGGAGTGAATTTCGGATAATCGCTGAAATTTAAAAAAAATTATAATTGTATTGTAATTTTTATATGACTTAAATATGCTCAAATCTGCGATTTCGATTGAAACCTGGTGTATTTTACTTCAAGCAAATACATTATTATTAGATGTGGACCAAAAATATTTTTGTTCAGAAATGTTAAACAACTTTAAGATAAATTTTTGGTTAGCGTCATATGTGAATTTTGTTAATATTCCGATAAATTCGTATAGCCTGCTGCATTCAAATATCGGTTGATTAAAATTTAATTTTTGCAGATTTAATCTGCATTTATATTTCCCTTACCTAAAGTAATATTTAATTTATTAATATCTTTTTTTATTTTTTATATTATGATATATCAATAATAATTGTTTAATGAATAAGAGTTTCTAAAAGTATTTTATTTGTGAAACACTACGATTTCACTATTTCTAGAAGAATGCATATATATATATATATATATATATATATATATATATATATTGCTGACAGTATATAGTTGTAAAGATTTATCCAAAAATAATATATAATATTTTTTGAAAGTAGCTAATTTTACTACCTGCAATCTGGTCAGTAAGTTTACCAGACATACGTATTAACACACTAACTAAAATGTGGGTCTTTTGCATATGCAAGTATGTATAAGGTGTTGCGAACCTAATAACAAATTATCTCACTTATGACCAGATGGATAAAGGAAAGACAGCAAGAACATAAAGTATAATCTCATGCACATCCGTTTCGTGCTTACTGGCGACTCATCACTAGGAGCCTAATCCATACTTGCATATAAATTAGCTCCCCGAAACAAACAGTATTTAACTAATATATATGGAATTAAATGGTGTCATGCTTACTGCGAAATGTGTTAACTGATATTGATCAAGGACAGAGTGTATGTATTTACTGGAGTAACAGGTGTTCAGAAATAATTTTAATTCTCAATTTCGGTGAACTAAAGCATACATTGATATCCATCATGTTGGTACCATGTATCGACTCGGCAACCATACTGTTATTACAATGTACTTTTTCGGTACTATAATGTTGGGGTCGGTTACTGACACAATAGCCATAGTGTTAGTATCCTTTACAGACTCGGCGTATATATAATGTAGAGTGAGTTTGCGTTGAAGTCGCATTGTCGATACTTTATATGATGTCAGCTTCACTACTGCAGGTTTACACATTCGTCTAGGAGATTTACCTTCCTATTATCCCTCATTCCTCACCCAATTATATTGTGGTTAAAGAACGTAATAACGGCTCCTACTAATCAGTCGCCAGTGTTGCGTCCACCCATATTGGATGGTCCGTGTACTCGGATGTCGTCTGTGTTTATTATCAGCGTATCGTCCAGACGAGACTTAAATATGCCAATTCTGCAGTTAAATTATTCATTTGAGACGTCAGTCCATGAATCAACGTTTCTAATACATCAGAAGCCATTTTAAATTTATGACATATGCTTTATTTTTACTCAATTATATATGGAATTTTGCTCACATGACGAGCATCGATTTAATAAAACAAATTTACATTTTTTA
The DNA here is from genome assembly GCA_029291075.1 of Eudiplozoon nipponicum. NCBI lineage: Eukaryota > Metazoa > Platyhelminthes > Monogenea > Mazocraeidea > Diplozoidae > Eudiplozoon > Eudiplozoon nipponicum. Next base: position 11,451 of record JAQBSW010006424.1, on the reverse strand, counting down.
ATTAATTTATGTTCACTTCGGCTCGAAGTCTGCTTTTATAGTGGGCTGACTGCTTCATTATTATACGGGCGCATCTGTGAGGAATTTCTGTTGAAATAGTGTCTGCCCTAGATAAGACTCTTTATTCATTATTTGTCTTAAAGGTGGCTATTGCCACATCTTCCCTCCCCCCTCAGGAACCGGCCTTGGCACTCTTCTTAAACGATCAAGTGCAACAGCTCGTGGTCCATCGGGCATGCTAAAAAAAACTATTGTGCTCTGAGTCCACTCTCTCCACGCGATACGGCCCATCATTGACAGCCTGCAGTGCCATGAGCTCGACCTTCGAGACCATGACAGACAGTAAGCACGAAACGGATTTGCATGAGATTATACTTTCTGTTCATGCTGTCTTTGATTTATCCTTCTGGACACAAGTGAACTAATTTGCTACTCGGTTCGCAACACATACATACTTGTATTCCTACAATCCACAAGTCGCCTTCAGAATTCTGCCAATTTAAGTGAACGATAGCGCGCATAAAATTATTCAACCACGAGACTAAGTGCCTAACCTTTCTGTGGCTGAAGCTATCAACATGATTGGACTTGCCTAATTGGCGAGCTGATTGTGTAACTGAACATCGGAACCAGTGACCTAACCGAAGCAATAGCCGTGCCATTATAAGCTTCGATGTTTATTGTGCACAAAACTGCAACGAAATTAAGTTGAGGGGGTTGTTAATCTGTCATCATTTGCGATGTTGTTGTCAGGATTTATACATCAATTTAAATTTTCTGTCCTTTATCGATTCAGTACTTCGACAGGTGACATCAAACATGGTTTTCGCATTCTCAAATTAACAAACATGAAAATGTGAATAGCAAATTCATTGCTTTCGTTAACACATGATCTTATAATTTAATACAAAATAGGTGTTCGACTATTAAATTCGATTGAACCAGTCTGTATAAATTATTGCTGGTTTATGAAATCAAAAACTTCTATATTTCATATACTTTTTGTCGGATAGAACTAATAAATATGCAATTATTTATTAGATATTGCGCACCTAAATATAAATTAGTTCAAATATGACCAGGGGATAAACCCAAGACAGCATGGACGGAAAGTATAATCCATTGGGTGCATTCCTTTCGTTCGTAATTTACGCGCAAATGTTACTTGTGCAGTAATAATGGATTTCCTTTTAAATTAATGTGTTTTAAACGAAGATTCCATGAAATATAAAATAATGAAATGACAGATGGCATCAATCTATTACCGTTGCATTTCACAAAAATATATTTTAAAATCCGTAAAACTATTTTAAATAAGACATCTTAATTTAAATGGTATACCTCCTGGTCGAAAATATACTGTTTAGGGAAAACATGGATACAATTGACTCAATATTTCAATTAAATTAAGTTTTATGTATTTTTCGTACCTTTTTGCTTTATTATGGCCTTCAAATTTATGAAATAATGTGCTATATCTTGCTCTATGCGAACCTGAAAATATATGCAAGATTGGCCTTCCAACCAGTTTTGAAAATACGCTCAGAAATTGATTATTCTTCTAATAATGCTAGGCTTCTCGAACCAAGTAACAAATTAGTTCAGTTGTGACGAAACGAATGTGCATGAGATTATACTTTCCGTTCATGCTGCCTTTGGTGTATCCTTCTGGTCACAACTGAACTAATTTGTTACTAGATTCGCAACACCTAATACATAATTGCGTAAATATATTAGATCTCCGCAACAAACAGTATTTAAATGCTAGGCTTGTTTTAATCCATTTAGATAATGGTTGTTGCTAAATTATTTTGATCAGTTGCTTTGACTTATATATTTGCTGCCATAGATACCTTTATTTTTGCAAAATATCGAAGATTTCCAGCTTTATAAATCACTTGTTACTCATAATAGTGTTAACATTTATGTTATGTATGAATGCTTTATATATATATATATATATATATATATATATATATATATATATATATATATATATATATTTGCTTTTCAAAGACATGCGCTAGCTATTATTCCTTCATAAATTCTGCGGACCCAGGTAATAGCGTGTTTTTAGTATTAAGCGATTTCAGTTGACGCAAAGATTTTTACTTTCACATTCTTCAGTTCAGTCGTTCTTACATTTTGCCTTTCATAATTGAATTTAATTATTTCCGTCAGTCTTTGGAGTTATTCTGTTTGAGCTCACGTTTAGAACATCTGACGTTCGCTTGATGAGCGTACACCACGTATGTATGTTTTGGCGGCTCTTTACGGCTGAGAAGTAATTGTTTCAATATTATAAACGCACGTAAATCTTTCATACAAATGAAACTAAAATGATAAATGTCACTTTCTCATTGCAATCGGCATAAATATTTTACTCACTTTCTCTCCTAAATGAAGGAGACAAGATACTGTGGATACCGGGCCCCAAATTTTTCACGGTGAATAATTAGGTGTTAGTAAATTTAAAAAAATAAAGGTTAATAATTTTCGTTAGGATAGATGGTTAAAATAGATATGGGTGATGAAACAAATTCGGAGATTGTCTACAGAAATAAAGACTACATTAGTAGAGCAAAGAAAATTGGCCTTCTCAAAAAAATAGTACAAAGGCTTATTAAAAAGTGGTACGCTACTTAAGGAGCCTAAGTTAGTAGATACAATGAGATAATAAGTAATTAAAGATGAAATGATAAGGTAATCCTAAAATTAATTGAAAGACATATTATTACTGAGCCACTCTCTCTGTAAGATAACAGTAATCTAGCCTTCTTACTCATTTATTCGAGTAAGTTTCTTATTCTAATTGGTTCAACCCTCGTTTTTTACCATTATTTAGTGCTGTATTCCAAACAGAATCCAGTGATTCTTTTATGCCTATTTCATTTATGATGTCATTCTTCGATTTTTTTCGATGGATTCTCAAATCTATCTTGTCGATCTAATAGGGCTGTGACGTACAAGATCTTATCTATTAACATTCCCTTATTTGCATGCGGTTTTATGTTTCCATCTTCTTAATTTAATTGGAAGCATGGTTTCACTCATGTAAATGAGGTTCCAGTCGTTACATGTAATTTTATACACTCTTGGCGTGACTAACGTTTGAAGATTTTCTTTTTGTTGAAGAAGTTTAGTGCCTATTGAAAATAGTACGTTTAATGTTTTTCAATGCTACCGTTTTTATTTTCCTACTTAATTTGAGAAGAGGTATTACCATTACCCTCCGATCCTCTTTTGCTTCATATGACTTTAAATATTTCCAACTGTGATTAAATTTACTTATGACACTCATGATAGTTATTTCTACTAACTTTCAAAGGTATCCATTGGCACTGAGGATTTCTCGCAGTCTGCCTAAATCAATCTTCCTTTATTTTTCATCTGTTAATCTTCGTGTAATTATCTCGTTCTAATTTTTTGCAATTTTTAATTAATTTGATATCCAGAAATGGTAATTTGCCACAAGATTAATTTTCAATCGTAAATTTCAGTTTGCCCACCTGATTTGCTTTGTGTAAGAAATTTATCAGTTCATCCTCCCCATGATTCCAAATAACTAATAAGTCATCCAAAATCGTACATACATCTTTGGATTTTGTGGTGTCATATGGCAGAGGTTTTTCTTTATATCTCATACTTGATGATATTTACTATTGGAATCGACAGTGGTTGTCCTATAGGAGCAACTCAAAATTTGCTTCTTTAATTCATTTCTAAATTAAAAATAAATAGAATAAATACACATTTTCATCGTATACATTATATTTCTTATCGACATTTTACTTCCCCTAATATTACCGGGTGATCAACATGGAAACGCTGAAAATATTCCAGTGTTTTATGCACGGGTATATTGATGTACAGTGACACCAAATTTAAACTCGCCAATTTACCTTTTTCAATTGGACAACATTTATGAAAAATCTCAATCAAACGGTATGATTTCATTGATGCAGGGGCTAATAAATGCGAATATTTCCTTATTCTATGACAAAGGAACTTAAATATTTTAAATATTGTGTAATGTTGGACATTAACCATAATTACTTCGTTTATGCAATTTTACTGAACATAACACTTTGGGCGCAACGATATCTCTTTGTATGAGAATATTACCAGGTTGTTGATCTAATTCACCCTTAGCAGTCTTGTTATTGTTCAATAATTTCAATTCTCTCTGAAATGTAAATCTAGGTTCCTTATGTATTTTTGTTTATACCGCCATATTGTATAGTTTTTCATACATCTTATCAATATAATCAGTTTGACTCATTAAAAACCTAAGCTTCTACTCTGTCGGCTTGTAAACATATCACATTGTTTGCTATTGAAACGTTCTTGAGACATTTTATTTCGTAATTTCTTTTATATTTTTACGATATGTGCGTTGACACAGATGTGGCTATATCGAATTCAAACTTATGTATTTTATATTTGTCTGAGATTAATCGCGCTGTGTTAACAGCTTCAGTAATTATTTGATGTTTTGGTGATTACTCAAACTACGATTAAACACTTCCAGCTGATTTTTATATGCAGTTCTATTTTGGAAAGATTTAGTATTAGATTAGTTACGCTGGGACTAGTCTTAACTTCGACCTGTCTAAAAATGCCAAAATTAATTAAATTTCTGTCATGTCTGATCATGACTTTATCAGTTCTATTATGTGATAAAATTTATTTTTCTTTTTTCACATTGCAAGGGTTCTATACATTTTATTAGGGATGGCATTCCAAAAGAAACTTTCAAAAAACTAGATGAACTTGTGACATTAAAATTTAGAGCGCAAAGAAACGTTTTTTTCGGAAAGAGCTTTATTGTCAGTAGAATAAGCAATTACCTTACCGAAGAGATTGGGTGCGCGTTTTAGCAAATCTGAACTACGAGCTAATCTTCCCAGGCTGGCGTATTCCAAAATTAAGCAGTTAAAAGAAAAAGAAGAAGCAGTGTTACGAGCACAAATCGGTTGATTATTTTGTGTATTGGATGAAATATATCTTTTTTGCAAGAATGAGATTTATTATGCTTTTGCCAGCTGTTATGACGAAAGACGAAATAAGTGCACTGAAGAAATTGTAAAACGATAGAATAACTGGAGTTTTGTGTGATTAAATACCGACAGCCTATTTAACCTATCATAAATACCAACTGATCATCAAACAATGGAGGCACTATAGATGGCCAGAAGTTATGGAATTCCTTCCTCAGGTAAACGCGATATTGCTTGTGGAGCAGCATTTGTAATGCTATTTGAACAAACAGCCCACTTAGAAACTCCATTTATTGATTATGAGAATTGGTTTAAATCTACTTTAGTGCATCAGATTGCACATCTGAAATTCGTCAAATGCGCAGAACAGAATGCACTGATAATTTAACATTTAAATGCGCTTAAAGATTTAATTAGAAATGCAGCTATCAAAATAAAACGCGTCGATAGAGTCAAAAGCGTTGTTATAATGAACAACTAGGACTTTTTTTAAAGTTTGAAAACGTGTTGAATGGCAAAACATAATCCACGCGTTTATGGGATAAATAAGATAAAATAGACAAAGTGTAGCGCAAGGTAATAAATGAAATTAGGATTTTGATATATGGCGCTTTAATTGATGAGGCCATTGCACAGGAAAGAAAACCAGATGGGTCATCTACACCAACAATGAACGGTTTACCAAAATCACAAAAAATAGAATATAAATATCAATTGCATGTCAGAGAATATGAAAGGTGATATTCTGCCTTTCTTTGATTAATAACTAAAGACAAATACTAATGGTAAATTAAATAAAACAATTTTCCAATAAAAAAACCTGCCCTGAATGGTATTTTCATTACAGCAGGTTCACGCCTTTCAATATAAATTAGCAAAACTTTGCGGTCATTTTATCAAGTATTGACAGATTGGCTAATCCAGTTTCAAAAGGCTACTAGTTCACTAAAGCAATAAAAGATTTAATCTCTAATGGCTATCCTTGAAACTAAATTGAGTTATTTATTAAAAGGTGAAGTCAGAAGAAACTGACGTATTTGGGATCCGAAAAGAATGCAGTTTACATGAAAATCCTTTTTAAGATGGATGCAGTTTCTCGCACAGCACAAACGAAAGTTGAAGCAACATTAACATTTAAATTTAATGCAGCTAAACTACGTGTGTTATTTAAGGTAACACACATGCCTTTATCAAAGAGAAACTGCCGTTGGTGTCGACATAAATGATTATGTACCAATATACATGCGCAAGTTTTCGATCAACTAACGTAGGCCAATCGATCAGACGGTTAATTACTCGAACAAGAGAACATTGTAGCTTAAACGCCTGTTTTAAATCAAATGGTGAATACACGTCTGCAACTTGTCCTAAAATATGCCTAAGATGCATCTGGAATGTGGCTATTTCTTGCCCAAGATTTGCCTTCAGTAAAATAGTTTCAAAAGGAACTAGTTAAATGATTAGTTATTGACATAAGCGTGACTAATGTTTAATAGACTTAATCTCTAATAATCTAACATTGATTTTAGTTTTGTCAATTTAACGTCAGTTTAGAAAGCTTGGGAAGGTTAAGTTAGGCGATAATTTAATAAAAATGCACTGCTTCATAATTGTCCATTGAAAGAAGGCTAAGCTCTTTACTTTTTCCATGTTTAAAGTGCTATCTCTAGTTAAGATTTCTTCGTTATTCAATTTTTTCATGGACTGTTCAGTCAAATGACAATCTAATAAATTTATCTGTTAAAAAATCGATAATTTTGATGCAACATGTTTTTGCACAAGAACGTTGCAAATGAAGAGAATAATTCCACTCTTTTCAATGACACTTTAGAACATAAGAATAAACAAATACCATCAAATGAATTGACTAGGCAATGTGAATTCCATTTGAAGTGGAAAACGTTGCAAATGTGCACAAATTAGGCTTTAATGAATACCAGATGTTATTTATCTATTGATAAATAACCAAACAAAACGATGCGATAAGTTACTCTGGAAGAATCAATACAGAAAAGCATATCACATAAACTATTCTATTTTAAGTGTATAAACGGGATATTTTAACGCTAGGTTTTCAGTTTGTCAGACTGCTTTTCATTGGAAATCAAATGAAAACTTATGAAAGGTGAAGTATGCAATATTTATCTTGTCAAATAAGATAAACAGTTATACACTTAATTATATATATTACGATTATCTAAATCGCAGTTGGAATCTGTTTGCCCAAATGTAGCCGATTAAACAATGATTGCGTATTCAATTTTTGGTTCTATTCTTAAATATTAATTCAATTTCCTTCTACCGTTGACATTTACACGTATTTAAGCTGCCGTTTAGCCATTTTAGTTTTCCTTTGACGTGGTAACTATTTTTTTATTGATTAAATTTTATTAATTTTGACAAAATTAAATTACAAAAAGAGTATTAAATTGAAATGGCAGCTTAACTCATGATCATAACATTATCTTCGACATAGATGTGAAAAAAATCCAAGTTAAAATATGTTTGATATATCATGTGGAACATTGTTATGGATGCCAAAAATGCTAAGCAAACGTTCATTACTTACGAACAGATTTCATTTAAATGAGATTAGAAACACATTTAATTTAATTCATTATAATGTCAATAGTTGGTACAGTATGATTAAACGGGAAATGCTAGATTGAACTTGAGCGTAATTTATCAATAACCATATAGGCATTATTTGGCATAATACTGAAATTGGCATGTTATGAGTAGGATCTTTGGTGTAGTAGATAAATCCCAAAGGCTACATGGTTAATATTCCGCGGCGGCAATTCTTATTAATACTCAGGAATGCCCAATAAAAAATAAATTGATCGAGAAGATAATTATCATTTTCTTCCTTTTTTAATGTTTAGAGTATATCAAAGGATTATCTATAATTATGTCTTGCCATTGTGATTTAATGCAACATAATATTCCCAAGTAGACTAGCAGTTAATTTACGTCGAGGTTACACCTGAAGGAAGACTACGAAAAGCGTAAGTTAGTATATAGTTGAAGTGAGCAATACAGAGCGGTTTAAGGCATTAGTTATGTTAACCTCTATCACGTGCTTATAGGTTTAAATCCCCGCTAATGGCCTTGTTTATTTACGTGGTGGGCAGGAAATAAAAAATTGTAGGTTATGCGCGGCTTACGTGTCTCAGTCAGTGAGCTGTGTACCAATCCGAATAAATGCCCTGGAGAACAAACATCAGACGCAGCAATTCAGTCGACTACTGATGAGGTTCCGATTAATTTTAAAACAGTCAAATCGATGAGTTGCATTCGCTATCTTACGCTAAGTTAAGGTTATCTCGACAGTTTATATATAACCATATGCTGCCATTTCCCTCAAATATTTATAGAAATAAATTTTTTTTCAAATATATGCATTAGGAATTCCAGCGCTCATAATTTTTATATTAACCCTTCCATGTGCACAGATAAAAACAAATTTTATGAAAAGAGAGATACGTTTCTTCCATATTTTTCAATGCAATCTCTATTATTGTACGTATATATATATATATGGTTTTCATAAATTTACCAGTGAGAGGCCTCAATAATTGCACAGCGGCTAAAAAGAATAACCAAGGAGAATTAATATCACCGGTAGCACACAAAGAATTATGAGTTTAGTTGCCAAAGACCAATTTTCATTTCTCTCCAAATCATTTATAGTCTAAAAATTCTCATGTATGTGGGGTATCACATATATTGGATGTACGGAGAATATATTAATCAACATAATCAAGCAACATTTACCGCAGAAATTTATTTAAAACGGCTTGCTACCCTCAGAAAAATCAGCTTTTTCCGATCATATATTGGAAACTGGGCCTCTAGGTAATTGGAACAATTTCTCAATTCAACATAAAGCATTCGATTTGATTGGCAAAAAATCTAGAGGGGAAAACAGTTGCACCTCCGCTGTTACCAAGTGGACAATACAAGCTTGCGGAAAAAGGGGAAACCAAAGACTAGACTTGGGAAAGTAACATTCGTACACGTAACAGCCAACAATGCGAACAGTTGGTCAACTCTCAATCCATCAATAAAAAAATGACCAGATCCCAGACATCACTTTGCAATACTGCGAGAAAGATCCTCACATGCAAATAGTCACACAGACAGATACAAACGCACACACACTTACTGATCAGTCAAGACAAGAAATAGAAGTAAAACCGAGTTTGATTTGTTGCCACCCGCATAATCAAATGCAAACCCAGGATGTATATAAATAACAGATTGTAAAGTGAAGTTTAGTAGTCTCGGAATAAATGACTATTATCCAATTTGTTATTAATGTGTTTTTTTCTTCCTAATAGGAAATATACTGTGTAATATATACTATATATATATATATATATATATCCTATATTATATATATATATATATCTCTCTACCTATATATATATAAATATATATATATATTTTTTTAATGGAAGATTAAAAATTCTTGTTGAGTATTTCTAAATAAATCGGCCATTATCGACGTTGTTAACAAATGTGATTTTCATTTGTAATAAATAAATAAATGAATATTTAGAATATTGCATTTGAATTTTACACATTGTATTTCTTAATAATAAGGGAGAAATCACGTTTAATATCCTCGAGGATATTAGCCGATTTATTTCGAGTATACTCATCAATAATTTACAATCTTTCATTTATGTACACCCTGGTTTGCCATCTAATTTAATGGGTTTCAACTGTTTTGATATTTAGTTTTAATTTAATTTCTTTTTGGCGATTATCTCGGTTTGATATGTTATTGCATTTGCGCATGTGCTTGTTGACGTGTCTGTCTGTCTGTGCGCGGGTAATTCAATGTTTGAGAGCTGGTTATTCGTTTATTTATGGGTTGAATTTTGATTGAGTGCTCACTTTGTTGTCTATTACACGTAAGACGACTTTCGCCCATCTGTTGTCAGGTTGACAACTTTTACACGGCGTAGAGTCCGTGGATTTCAGTACTGATTGCCCGTATTGTTGTGCAATTCCCGTCGTTGTTGACGATGGCAGTGATGCCGTTTGTGCAGCTGCATTGTCTTCTGCAGTTCGTTGCCAATCCGATCGAATGTTTGTTGAGGCTGTTTTGTTGAGTGTTTGGCCTTGTTTGGCTTTCTTTGTTAGTGGTTTGTGTGATTCGTGACTGGTCGAGCAAACTATGGTGTTTAGGCAGGTGTTTGTCGGTGTATGTTAAGAACTTCGTATATGCAGAAATATATGGGACATTGCTTTGTGTACAAATGAGAAATTCGTCCAGTGTCTGGGTGCCCCGTTTCGAATATTTGCTGGATTCTGTTAACCAATTCATTTTTTGTTGTCCATTATATATTCTACCGCACACACACCTATATATATACATATATATACATATATATATATATATATATATATATATATATATATAAATGGGAGTGTGTGTGTGCGTGGGTGGGTGTGTATGCTTATTTATACATAGTTTAGGGTAAAGTCAGGCATACACGGTTCGCGTATCTGATAAACCTTCTCTTCGTCCTTGCACATTGAAAAGGGAACTATGAACTATGTATGCATTTTGTAATCTTGCCAATCCATCAGTAGAAATTTACCACGTTTTTTTTGCACTTGATACTTGACAGCATGAGTTTCAAATGATTTTTAAAGTACTGGTGAACGCTAAAACCGAAGGGCAGTTTCTGCTTTGTAAGAGTTTTGCAGAATTACTGGGAAATCTCGATTTTGTAAATCAGAAGTAATAGGAAAAATATTATCAGTTTATTAGACGCCGACATAATAACTATTTTTTTTATATTTGGGGATCCAGAAAATATTCCCACAGACTTTGGCAAAAAAAATTGGCTCTAGCCGAAGTTTTGGACTCGTCAATTTAGGCCACGTCTTCATGATTGCCCAAAAATAACGAAAACGGTGCAATGTACGAAACGCATGCCCTAACCTATTTATTGTCGGCTTATGAAGACAAAATATATATATGCTGTAATTGCTATTCTAATCAACATATTATTTATAGAGGATTATTTCACTATGACTTTCTTTGAATAGATTAATTGCGGTTGGCGGTAGTTTTGCTATGTTGTTCGACGACTGGTTAAATTCAATGGGATTGGTGATTACGTCAAGCTCGCAAACTTCATTTAGAGAATTGTTACCACCACCCGCGCAGTCAATTATTGTTAAACTGTATTGCCTATATATGTATATGTGGCGAAAGCTAAAAATAGTTAATGTTCGTGACTGCATAGAAATTGAGCAGCCGACATTTCCAGTCATGTTCAATGTATGCAAGACTACTAGAGGTGAGAGCCGCATATCTAAATTTGATTTCCATATATATTCAATGCGGTTTGAGCCTCGATAGTCATTTTGCTATCGTACTCTGATGATGATCAAGGAAGGTCGAAACGCGTCAGTGCGTTGCGGCTGG
>JAQBSW010006423.1:5000-48657 GCA_029291075.1 Eudiplozoon nipponicum | reverse complement strand
ATGTATGTGTGTTCACCGTCTCACTGATTGCCACAAAGAACAGAACAGAATCAAAAATCTTTTTTTAAATCCACGATAATTACCAGAAGCAAATTTGAGATCCCTCCCGTAATGTCAATAAGAATAATAATTTGTTGTGAACTTTAATACTGTATTATCAAAATATTGCTGCGCCAAATGACTTTTAAATACTAATAGTATCAAGCCAGGACCACGCAGTAGAACGTACCGCGTATCTCAAATTCTCAAGAAGACTGAATAGTAAAGTTACTAAAGACACGCAAAAATGTTCAAAAATATGCACAAAGTAAATTTCCAAAAAATTCCAATATTTTGTTTAAAACATATTGTTTTATGAAACCAGCCATAACATCATATGTCCAAAAATAAAAATTGATTTTTATTTATTATGAGTTAATTAATCTCCAACAAGTTAATTGACCTCCACATACGCCATCATATTTAAGATGTTTACTCATACATTAATTTCTACCACAATCACTATTTACACTTATCGATACAGCATATCGCGACACATAATCATGGAAGAACATAAGTAAGACTTCTTGATCTGTCATATCTCTCAGGATTGCTACTTCAAACTGTCGAGTAAAACGATCAACTATCGTAAATAACTCTTGCCAGAAATTCCGGGTATTTCTACTAAATAATATGTATCATCATCATCATCATCATCATCATTTCCAGCCACACAAAAGTCAAGTGACTAATGTTTCACTGCTATATAACAATAAGGAGTGAAAAAAAGTATATAAGTGAATTTAGATAAATTATTATTGAGATTTACGAGAGAGGGAGATTGGTAGAGAGAGAAGGAAAACCTTGCTACTATGAGTAAATTTATCATGATAACTCACAGAAATTAGACAAACTAAGCCTCTCCACAACACCATTATGGCCAAGTTAGCATTCGGGCAAGGCGACATCAGCAACACAGCTTCCTCGCGGATTTCACCGTATCACGTCATAAACAAACCGAACCTCGCAGCTAACTTTGCCCTACTTAGAAAAGAAAGTTACCAAGATGATTCTACTATACATCTGCAACATGATCGCCACTGAGCTCGATTTGTTGCCATATCGCTAAGGGTTTCTAACCAAGAACTGTGATGTGCACGAGGACCCCATCCCGGCAGACGAGTGGATCCTATACTACCCAAATTGGATCTAAGTGACTTTAATTGTTTCTGCCATGTCAAAATCTGCCCACCTTGTTTCTGACGCCAATTTGGTGCTGGATGAGAGAACAAAGCTCTATTGGGCAATCGGAATGAGGGCATACGCAAAACGTGACCGAGCCAACGAAGTTGATGGAGCCTTATTTGCTTTTCTAAAGACGAGCACTTATTGTCAGATCCAAAAATACGTCTACGGATGTCAAAGTTAGTTATTCGTTGTTGGTACCCAACATGTGCAATACTTCTCAAACAACGATGATCGAATGCCTGTAAGCTTCTCAGATCATCACCTCTAAGAGGTCAAGTTTCACTAGCGTATAGTAAGACTGCGCGTACAGATGCATTGTAAACACGACCTTTAAGGCAAAGTGAAATATTTGCGTTACTCAATAAATGACGAAGGTTCGAGAAAGCTACTCTAGCTTTCGCGATCCGTATTCTCACCTCGTCCGACATATTGCCTACGTTATTGATAGAGCTCCCAAGATATGTAAACCTGTTGACTATGTCTAGATCTTCATTCTGCAGTCGCAACATTGGAGTGAGTGGTGGGTGATCCTGTAACAGTATATGCATATACCAATCGTTTTAAATTCGGATTTAGTTCGAAGCCAAACTTTACAAGTTTGACAACTGTCACATGGCCTTAACCAAGCCCTTATATATTTAAACATCTTAAGCCATATATATCAGTGACCATCCTGATTGTTGCCTTAATGGAAGGATGACCAAATTCATGTAACTGTTGAACAATCTTATACCTTAACACTAACGGTACATAGAATCTAATTTGTCTACTGGAGATCTCATATAGTAACCACTTATCTCCAACCTACTTGCATGTATACGTGAGCTTCTTAGCCAACACGGCTACTAAAGTTTCAACAGCATGTACTTCCATCAATTGCTGGCCAAAACAGTAGAAGGCGCAACAGAGCTGACGAATGGCTCCGACCGGATCATATCTTTGTCTGATACATTTGGTCGACTGAGAGTATCTGCCCCCACATTCACTTTTCGTGAGGTATGAGTAATCGTAAAATTAAATTCTGCAAGACAGTTTATTTTTTATTTCACCCGTCGAAAATAATTAAACCTATCTGTCTTCCCTAGGGTATTTATCAATGGCTTATGATTAGTTAATATCGTGTAATGATGTCCATCCAAGTAAAGCTCAAAATGCAGCACTGCAGCATAAAACGCTAGTAACTCCTTCTCAATTATATTCTATCATTTTTCACGATCTTTATGTTTCAGATTATAGAAACCTATTGGTTTGACTATAGCATTATCTTTCTGATGTAACACTGCCCCTATGGCTACATCGGAAGCATCTGTGACCAGCTCAAACGGCTTAGTCTAGTCAATAGATACTAATGTGGTGATTTGACTTAACAGGTCTTTGGACCTCTAGAATTTCTCCTTGTCGTCTTGGTTAAAATGAATAGGCCAGGACTCTTGTTCGTACTCCGTTCATGAACTAAATTTCGAGTTAAGGGCCCTAAAATTCCGGCTAAACTTGGTTTTATAACGACAATAATAACTAGTCTTCAGCAAAAATCTACGCCGTTAGTGTACAGTTCTGGGTTCTGACACATCTTTTGTCGTTTGAACCTTATCATCCAAAGGTTAAATTCCATCCGCCGAAATGTAGTGTCCAAGAAATTTATCAGGATAGCAACCAATCCTGCCCTTTGCTGGCTTGATTACCAGCCTATAATGTTTCAGCTTAGATAACACGGCGTCCAAGTGCTCCCGGTGTTCCTCCCTAGATTGACTACATATAATGATATCACCTATATACACTCAAGCAAATGGACAGTCTTGAAGAACCTCCCTCATTAGACGCTGGAATATCTGACTCGCATTCTTCAGATCCAAAAGCACCATAAGAATTCATGCAATCCTCCTCCAGGAAATCGCACTGTGGTGAGCGGTATAGATTCTGCCTACAAAGGTACTTAATAGTGCACTTTCTGTCGATCTAAATTGGTATAAAACACATACCCCACTATATCCCTGAGCAAATTACTCTGATTCGGTAGAGGATATGAATCACCTTTCGTTAGAGAATTCAACAGGAGACAATTATCACAACCCCTCCATTGACGATGCAGAGTTGGAATTGGAACGCCTACAAACCCCTTCTTCTTTTAACTGCTTAGTTCCTTCATTAGCAATCTGTTGTTTATGTTGTGCTAACGGTTGAGCCTTCGGCAAACAGAGTAGTGGTCCCATCAACTCGATTTAGTGTTCTATGCCTGTCTTCAGCTCTTTCCGCTTAGCATCCAAAGGTAGAAACACGACTAGGTGTTTCTTGATGACATCCGCTAAGTCATCTCTGACTACGGATCTGAGTAGTCTCGCTGGCCTAACAATGAAGCTTCCAGTCTCATCATAAGTCACTTCCTTAGTGCCTTGTCCAATGATCGTGAATTTGTGATCTAAAGCAAGAATGAAATTTATTTTGAAAATCCATCCCAATGATGTTATCTTTTATGTCAGCGACCAGAATATTCTACGTGAAAATCGATTTCTTCCCCAATGTCACTGACAATTCTTTAACGCACTTAATCACAATTGGACTTCCATTGGCAGTCCATAGTTGATAATCAAATATGGCGTCATCAATTTCCATCAAGTCGGATCGAACTATGCTTACTTCTGCACCAGTGTCTATCACAAATTCCAATCCATTAACTTCATCCCCTATGACGAATTTGTTGTTTCCATAGCCAGCACCCATTTTAAGATTCACTTCCAAACGAAATCTAAAAGATTTACGGGCATGACTATTGCGCAAATCTTCTGTCAAAGCTCTCGAACCTAACTTTGTTGATTTTAGGATACCTCCTTTATTTAAACCTTAAAACCTTGAATAGGCATCCCAAAACGGCTCCTACTAGCGGAGTTTCAACTAGTTTTCCTGTAAGTTAAGCTTGGCCACAGGACGAGTACTACCTTTTCATCGAAAACCACTCAATCGTGGATCCATCATTAAGCAGCGCCATACAAAAATCAAAAGTGACTAACGTTTCACTGCTATATAACCATAAGTCTTTCATGTTTATATGTGGACTGTAAAAGAGCACTAGGTCGCCCATTCCTAGTGAGGATGGTTTGTATTCGGAGTTATTTTCTCTTAGAAAGTTTGCCAACTAAGGATTGTAGAAAAAATCTACTATCCTGCTGATCTTTTTCATTATGATTATGATAATACTTTCTCGTGGTTGAATAAAAGACAAGAATAGTTGTGATCAGCAACATACATTTAGAATTTGTAATTTTCACGTTCTGTATTATTAAAATTGAAATGTTATGCAGTATATCATAATTTTGGTCAACAATTTATATAATCAATTACTGGTCATGTTTATCATTTTTTGCATAATGTTACACTCGAATTATACCTTAATTTTCCCTATTTCGATGATGAATCTACAACTCTTTATAAAATCGATTATTGTACAAATGCGATTAATTAATAAGACCGTTCTTTTTCCTATACCATAAAAATTTTATTAGAATTGATATGACGTATGCAGTGATATTACAGCCGAATTTTCTGATGTTTATATATTAAACTACTTATCTATATGAGACTAATTGCACATATTTATGTGATTTGATATCTTTTTTATATTGTAAATTTTCCAATATTATTATCTATTTGATGGAACATGAGTGGTTTGAATCAAAATAAAAATATTCTATTTTAAGAAAGGCTGATGAACAGTATCTGCTCAAGTGCCAGTTGGAAATGTTTCTTTCAGTAGCCGAAACTTGCCTTTCGCTATTGGCATACTTGCTCTCATTCCGTCAAACACATTTATCAGTAAAAGTTACTGCGCAGTTAGTCCAAACCAAAGACTTTACAGGAAACAGGATGATAGCTGCTTTTTTAAGCCCGGTAAGTTACGCGCGTACCACTGGAATGTCAGTAATTTTGTACAATATTATATATAATGTTCATATTTTTAAATATCACCTATTTGATGTACAGTTTATTCTATCTGCCTTTCTTATCGAAAATCTAACAAAAGAGATCTAATTGTTGTTAGCCACGTCAGATGCGAGTAACGCAGGTATGACGATTTTATTCCTCAACTCCTCCCTCTCCTGTAGCTAAATACTTTGCTAATCACAATTTCATTCATCTCCATATATCCAACCTTTGATCTGTTACTTCAATGGTCGAGCCTCTTGGCCTTTGTATCCAAATAAATTTATTATTATTAAAGTAGTAATACGAACCGTAGTTTTATTCGATTTCACTTACTATTGTTGTTTTATAAAATGTATCTGCCGTGATCCGATTGTTGTTAGCTACGTGTGATGCGAGTATCGCAGGAATGGCAATTTTATTTAACGCGGTAATACTTACCGTAATGTTGTGTGATTTCACTCACTATTTGTTTTTTCTAAACTGTATATGCCGTTCTACATGTTTATTGACATATTTGATCAGCTTTTTTATATCTGCGAGTAATGCGAGAAACATTGAAGTGACATTAATTTTAACAATATTATACATACTGTAGTTTTATATAATTTCACTCACAAGTTTATGTTAGATAATTGTAACTGTAAGGCTTGTCGAAAATCTAACAAGTTTGAGCTGATTGTTGTTGGTCTCGGTTGACGCGAGCAGCACATAAATATCAGGGTTATTCAACGAAGTTATATTTACTGTAGATTTTTTTATAATTTTACTTAATGTATCATTCGCATTGACACTTCCCAAACTTGGCATATTTACGGTGCAAAATGCACCACTCGCATAGTCGTTAAGCACCCTCACGCGATTCGCTTTCCCGGTGCTTGGAAGTTTGCCTTAGACCTCGAGAATTTTCCCTGTTCTTTCAGAAATTTTACGCCTTCGATTCATCCAACACACATCACGTCGCAGGGTACTTAATTCACTCTCTAAGGTCAATAGTCTATCTGAGAGATTTCTCAGTTGCTGATCAAGTCGTTAATCTGCTGTTACTACATATACCTTAGGTTCCTTCTTGCGGTACATTTTATCCTACCATTTGAGCTTCTCTGGCCACAGTAGTTTCAATGTATGATAGACATCCAGAGTAGAACTTAATCTAAAAGGCAATTCTGCTATGAATATATTGTTCAAAATTTCTTGAAATATGTCAAGCCCGATGGATTTTGAAGCTAATATATCATGAAATTTAGATGGAAGTTGACTGACTATCTTTTGCTGACGTAATAAATCAATCATCAATTCTATCCTCTGGAATTGATATCGTCTATGAAGCTTTTCAACTAGTAGCTTAAATTCATAAACTGGTTCATTCTACATTATAAAGTTCCTGAGTCTAGACAAGTTCCTTTTCAATGTCTCAGGCAAAGACGACCAGGTTGATGCAAAATTTTCGGTGGGGTCGGTAATTCTTTTTAGTTTAAAATAAATTTTTACGACATCGACCCGAACAAAATAGTTATCTACATTGCTTACCATAGAATTGCGGCTAACGCGATCCTCTTTTGAAGCATAACTTTCTGCATAAACAATCCTGGTGTCGTGGCCATATTTTGTGGAGGCCCATTTGTCACTTGCATAAGAGAGCCACTGAGACGCCAGACCCGGATAACTCATATATACGGAATGATCATCTAATTAAGAACAAATAAGTTCCTCACAACTTTCTCTTAAACAACATTTTTAAGTCCTTCAGTCAATTGCTCTGTATCCTCCATTTATTGCTGTTAGCCATAATGTTAAATAAAACTTACATGATATACACACACACACACACACACACATTTATTTGCATCAAAGGCCAACTGGCCCAATCATTGAAATAGCAAATCAATGGTAGGATATGTGGAGGTGAGTGGAATTGTGACTAGCAAAGTATTTAATAGCAGGGAGGGGTTGAGGGGAAAAGTTATCATTAACATCAAGATAGTTCAATCTGGTGAAAAATAAATATAAGCGAAGTTCCATTTGACTAGACAAGATCAATTGGAGATAGTCCGTGAAGTATCAGATCTTCAAGATCAATGTGAGATCGAAAACAAAGATGAAGATGAAAAGATGGCGGCCCGGAGGTAGACGTCGACCGTTGGAGTCCATTGTCGTGACGAATGAATTGATGGAGTCGGCAGGATTGAGGCGAGCGAGTCTTGCAAGGATCGCAGGCATCTGTAGAACGTGATCGAGATTAAAAGAAGACCAGGGAGAGTCGAAGTCCGAAGCGAACCGTTGGTGGATCGGTAGGGCTGTTGGGTTAAAGCAATGTATGTGTGTTCACCGTCTCACTGATTGCCATAAAGAACAGAACAGAATCAAAAATCTTTTCTTAAATCCACGATAATTACCAGAAGCGAATTTGAGATCCCTCCCGTAATGTCAATACGAATAATAATTTGTTGTGAACTTTAATACTGTATTATCAAAATATTGCTTCGCCAAATGACTTTAAAATATTAATAGTATCAAGCCAAGACCACACAGCAGAGTGTACAAGACTAAATAATAAAGTCACTAAAGCAAGTAAAAATCTTTGAAAATATGCACAACAGTAATACCAAAAAAAATTTTTTTTAATTTTTAAAAAAACATTGTTTTATGAAACCAGCGTTAATATCAAACGTTCAAGAAAAATACATTTATTTTTATATGAGAAGATAACTAATCTCCAACAAATTAATTGACCTCTGTAGAAGCCATTTGGTCACTGCCATAGGAGAACCTCTGAGATGCTAGGCTCGGTTATCTCATATATACGGTGTGATTTTCTAATTTAGAACAAATAAACCCCTCAGTACTATCTCTTAACCTGCATTTCGTAAGTCATTCGATAAATTTCTCTCTATCCTCAGATTTCTCATGGTTAGACATAATGCTAAAACAATATTTGTTACAATATATTTATTATAACAACGTGTGTGCGAACCATCTCACTGAATATGACAGAAAACTAAACAGAATCAGAAAGCTTGAAAAGAAATAATCATGTTAATTACCTGAAGCAAATTTGAGATTACTTTAGTGGACGATTCTAATCTGCACAAATTAGAACGGGAATTCGTTTTGACAGTACCCTAAATTGTCTGACAGAAAACAAAGACCAGAGAGGGCGTGCTTGTGGTTTTCAATAATTCTCTAATTTTAAAAAGATATCGGGTTTCATTTTGCTTTTATTTTTAGATTCTCGTGATTTATTGTCTGATTTCATTTCTAGGATACACCTGGAATTTAATTACACAATTTTCTAGAATTTGCCCACAGATATCAAGGATTTATTCTTAGCTCACCCGATTTTCTCGTTTCTTATTAACATTTAGTACCCATTCTTTTTCTTTCATTTTATACCCATTCTTTTCCTCCCTTTTATCGTTATCTACACTATATCTGCTTTTTCTATCTCACTCCACCATGTACCAGATTTCATCGCCGGCCCCCATCTCCCCGATCTTAACTCGAAAGCTTATATCCAATCTTACTGACCTCCAGCAACAAATGGCGGATGTCACACTACTGCTTGGAGCAACTAGCAACCTTTTGATCTCCACCACACAGGCCCCATCTACTGAGTTAATAAGATGAGTTTTTCAATGGTGTAGATAGGGAGGTTGCCCTACGAAACCACAGCAAACGAAGCCTCATTCTACGGTCTCCACGCACACCTCTCTCAAAGCACGATCTTGCCTCAGATCTCATCAGGCGACTAGGGAATAACTTCAGCCACCTTAAAGAGGTCTCTTTGGGAAAAGGTCGCGCCTTCGTTCTCTCCTCGCGCGAAAAACTGTCAGACGGTGAGCTTAGTCATCTCAAACTGCAATCGCCCCTATTATCGTCTGGCAAAGTCAAATTAAAGCGTGACTACACGCTACAACAATGTACTATAAAGAAAGCCGAATACCACTCCCCCTTCTGCAGCTAGTAACGCCTTTCCGGCATGGAGCAATTCAAAGAAAAGACGCTCAATTTACGGCGGCATTCTCGGTGACGCCCCTTCCTCCAAACCCCTCCCGCTGACATCCTTCCGATTTGAAGGCTTCCCTTTATCTATAGCCCATACTCTACGACCGCCTCCCCCCCAGTCTCTGGTTTTATCACGTCGTCGTGGCCGACCACGCCGCATAAAGTCCCTAAATAACGCACCCTCTCCCCCTATTTCATCTGCCAAACCCACATCCCCACGTCATGTCACTTTTACGACCGATGCTGTGGTCCAGAAACCGAAAAAACTTAAGACGCCAGGATGGTTGCGTCTCAGCCCCTGATCAGTTCGTAACCCCTCCCATCCCACCAACGCCGCTCCAGAGCGCCCTCTTGAGCCCAGATATCTCGCTTCCTTGCTTTCAAATCCTCCAATTACCTCACCCATCCAACAAAAGTGGGACAAAAGAAATCCAGATCGACGCTGATTACTCCATCCTCGTCAACCAGCGGTCAGCAACCCTCATCAGCCTTTGAGCTCGCCCCGGCGGCCAGCGGAAAGCCTCCGGCACGCTTCTCCTCCCCGGTCTAACCATCCTACCAACAGAGCAATCTCAGCAATTCTCATTAATTGCAGATCACTTACGCCCAAAATCAATCAACTGCGAGCATTTCTATCCTCTAACGAGCTAGA
The DNA here is from genome assembly GCA_029291075.1 of Eudiplozoon nipponicum. NCBI lineage: Eukaryota > Metazoa > Platyhelminthes > Monogenea > Mazocraeidea > Diplozoidae > Eudiplozoon > Eudiplozoon nipponicum. The sequence continues at coordinate 38,858 of JAQBSW010006423.1, read as the reverse complement.
CATATGCTTTCTTGTTGAAACATGGCTGTCCTCATTCTTCCACTGTGATGACATTTTCATCATCCATGGTTACACTTTCCTTCGTAGTGACAGAACTGTCGGTCGTGGGGGCAGGCTGGCTACTTATGTCTAATCCTCTTTCATGCCCAAACGTTTGTCGACATCGAACTCTCTAGGATTGGAATTTTTCTCGTTTCAGCTACTGATCCATAACCAAAGTATATCTACCTGTGTTGTCTACAAACCCCCCAACCTCTTAGTCATCGACGACACTCGCGGGGCTCAACTTTTATCCACTTTTTTCTTTTAGCACTCCGATCGGTACGTCGATGTTGGTGACCTTAATCTCCCCATGGTAAACTGGAAAAATCTAACTTCTGAAAGTCACCCACTGCTTCGACTCTTCGCGGATAACCAGCTAAATCAATTAGTGCACTTTTCTACCCACGGGAACAATCAACATGACTTTTTCCTCTCCAACAAAGAGGTGACCGATGTCCAAAGTCGGGAGATCTTCCCTAATCTCGATCACTGCAAGGTATCCTTCCTCATTCCTCTTTTATCCTTTATCCCTAGAGAAGACACCCAATCACTCAGGCAATTCACCAACTAGGAAGAGTTTCGCCGAATTTGTGACGTTGTTAACTGGAGGGACCTCTTTCTTCCAAACAATCTCTCCTCATGCTTCTCCGATGTCCATCACATCTTATCCTCCCACTTTAATTCCGCCACCTCTATTCAACACATCCACGCGACGAATAAGTGTAACACCTTATTTAAGGTACGCAACAATCTCGCACGCAACTATCGACTACGCACATCGTCACTTGCTTGCGTCCTCGCACTGAGACGTATCAATGGGCACATTAAACAGGTTATCAACAAACAAGTGCTCCACATCAAAAGACGCATCCGCTCAGCTCTTAACTACCGGATATAGTTCGCTGTCATCAAACACCAATTGCTGCAAAAGCCCAAAACCTCATATATTAACTTCTCTCGGTCGGACGACTCATGCTTCGCCGACGACTATTTAACTTATCTCCATGACTCCTTTGCCAATCCCACCCCGCCTGCCGAGATGTTATAAAACGGAAACACTGAGAACTTACGCTGATTCAACGTCTCATCGGCCTCCGTCGCCCAATCAATTCAAGACATTAAATATAAACACCAATTCGATCAATACGGTGTCTAGGTCAACATGATTGCACTTCTTGGCTGAAATGTCTTCTCTCTGGTTGCTGATGCTATCAACCAACGCCTCGAAACTACCTATCTTCCCCCGGAATGGCTTAATTCGACGATCTCTTCTATCCACTTCGTCAATCTCCTCATTCAAAGATCTCCGCCCCATTACTATTTTCCCTGCTTTCACTAAAATCTTCGACAAAGTCTTATACAACCTAATCTACCCCGTCATTAAGTCTCAGGACAATTGTTACCTCCTCAACGATCGACGTGGCTTCCTGAATGGCGGCTCCTTTTACACCAACTTAGACAGTGTCCTTAAACACTCCTACTCCTCTTTCTCCAAAGGTCATGAATGCACTCTCCTCTTCCTGGATATATCCAGGGTTTTTTATTCTTTGTCATTTTCAGCAATTGAACCCGCCTTATTGAGAAGCGGTATCTCACACTCGCCTCCTCGTACGCCATTTAACAGATCTCCTCCAGATTTCTAAAGTGAGTCTTCTTTCACAGCCAAAATTATCGGGAATGCCTACTCCTAGCCAACTTTCTACCGCTTTGGTTTACCCGTCACCTACGAGTCATTTATTTTGTTCATAAGATCACACATTGCCTATCACTGTACAACTTTGATCACCGAAGTCACCACTACGCCACACGCTCTAGTAACTCTTCTATACAATCTAACCATACCCCCAATATATTTAACAAAATCTATCTTTTTTCCGAAGGTGGCTTCGGAACTAAAGCTCCTACCTGAGCACGAATTTCAAAAGGCGGCCCACAAGTATTCTTTAACAAATTTCTTTGTGAAACGACCGATTGGAAGCGAAATTGGTTCTTTCTTAATTCATAACATTTCTTTCACACCGGCTATTTTCTTTACTGGTTTCGGAGGTCAAAATCCCTCTGGCTGACATCTAATTTCCACTTTCCCCTATGGTTTTAAATATCTCACTCTTGACTCCCAGATACCACTTCTCTTCTCATTTTTCATTCTATCATATTCATATAGTGGATACTTTTCCACGTTTTGCTCAACCAATCCTTTTCCTTTCTGTTTTAGCCAAAGACCGGAAATTCAAAAGCCCGCTGGACCACCCGACGGTTTGCATCGGACATCGACTCTCCCTCTACTACCATCAGTTATAACCTCGTGCAACGGATGCCAGTGATCTCTGCACGAAACACTAGGTTCAATTGAGTCGACTCCTTCCTGGTCAATACTACACTTCAGAAATTCAATACCCACGATGAAGAACTCCATCGGGCGACGGCTGCTTCCGGCTCGCCACCATTTTCGATCTCACATTCAAACTCGTCTGACTGAACCCAGCCTTTGCCCGCATCGATGCTCGGACACTTCATGGAATGAACTCCAATCGATCTTGTCTAGTCAAATGGAATTTTTTTCACCAGATTGAACTATCATGAAATTGATGAAAACACTTCTCCTTCTCAACTCCTCCCCCCCCTTTGTTGTTAAATACTTTGCTAGTCACAATTTCATTCACCTCTACATGTCCTACCTTTGATTTGTTATTTCAATGATCGGGCCTGTTGGTCTTTGATGCCAAATAAATGTATTATTATAGAAATATATTTCGAGAATCACAATGGTAAAATTAATAATAGAAACAAGATGTCTTTCACAAGTCTGCAGAGAGAACATGCGTGTCAGGTACAAAATACTGATAACTCAACTTCTCCATAAGTCACTACTATTGCCTTGTAACGACAGAAATTAATTGCCGACATATTGCGTAAGTTAAATTCAATTTTATTTACGTTGCACCAATGAGAAAAAAGCGAAACTTGCCGTTAACCAATAGTGTGCAATTAGACATATATTACTATGGCATGGCTATTTAAGCACGGCAATTTACCATGCAGTTCAGTTGTCGCATTTGCCTTCTGCTTTGCGTTACGTGTGCGTGCTGTCGGCTGTCATTACCTACGCTGGTTATTGGATTTGTCTTCACCAACAATTGGCAACATCCGTCGACCCATCTTGTTGCGGTACAACCAGCGAGACGAGCCAATTAATGCAGAACTTCAACGAAGTTTCCACATCGAGATTACAACGCAACAACAGAAGGAACCACAGCCAGAGTCAACCCAAGGCTCTAGGACATCTTCACACTGAAGGAACATTCTCGGCATTTGCCGGAGAACGCACGACCGGCCCTGTTAAGGGCCCCCTATCAGAACAATAACTCTATATCCATAGCACTTTAACCGAGTTTGTAACGTCGTACGGCATTTACTTGAAGCTGGGGCGTTTACAAAATCGGCGACCGCGCCAGGATATTGAGCATTGTACTGTTTTTTCGGCATAAGTAAAATTGACTTTATTTTTCATTTATTTGAGATTAAAATATATTAACATTTGCGTTTACGTCTTCTTTACTCTGGTCGTGGTCTTTTAGGAATTTTGTTGGGAATACATGTGCTTTCTAAAGTCGTGGTCTTCTGGGAATTTTGTTGGGAATACATGTGCTCTCTAAAATCGTGGTTTCTGGGAATTTTGTTGGATACATGTGTTGTCTATAAATTCGTGGATTTCTGGTGATTTTTTTGGGGTATATGCTCTGTTCAACTTTCCTACGTACAAAACTGAACCGTATGTACTCGACAGGCTCAATTGCGGAAAATTTCAATTTTTAGAAGCAGTTACTGTGACGTGTTTTGTGAAGGAACTAATTCATCTGTTTTCTGCGCTTATCCAACTGCGGAAGACCTTCAACTGTGGAAGCTGTTTGTGGGTAAGCGTTTCGTTAAAGTATATTTATACATTTTCATATTGCTTATAAATTTATGCTTTTAAGATCCCGTAAGATTGTTAAAATGTCAGGTCCAATTTTAGATATTGATGTTCCTGTTTGGGATGGAGATAATGAACTATTCTTTATGCGCGTAGACTCCGCTTTCTCCCCGTTTCCTGATTATGACAGTCATCAAAAACTGTCGAAGGTTTTTGCTAAATTACCTTCTGAATTGCAGCGACGGATTTATCCTAAGCTTGAGGCCATTAGGAAGCTACTTAATCCCATTTTGGGCCTACAAAACGAAGTAGAATCCTTGCTTGGGCCCACAGAAACTGAGCAGATAATAAAAAAATATGCGCAGTTAGACATGCCAAACCTTGGCCCCATCGAAATACTGAGGGAATTACGGAAACGTTGGTATAAAACCAACATTTCTGACCATGAGGCTTAGGTTGTTTTTATTAACAATCTTCCACAAACATTAAAACTCTTTGCCAGACAGCTTCCCAACACTCTCTCTATAGATGACTTATCTGAGAGATGTGAGTTGGAATATAGGGTTTTGGAACCCAAAGTGAATCCATCATCCTTTTGTTCACCCCCGCAAGATGATAGACTCTCCTCTTTAGAGAGGAGAGTGGCGAACATGGCTAAAGTTCTAGAAGGATTGGCCATTACCAAATCCGAGCTAAATCAAGTGAATGCTCGACCCAAATTCGTTCCTAAGCCCAATTATAACGGTAGGCGGCGATCGAGATCTCCGCAATCCTTTAATAAATATGCCCCAAAGAACTGGTGTTATAACCACCAGAAGTTTTTTATTCATGCCAAGTCTGTCTTTGTCGTTCCGAAGAATTTCCGAATGAGTGTCAATTTCCACAGCTGACGGAAAGGACAACAGACCGCAGGCACAAGGGTGCATCAGATTCGGGAAACGTCTGGCGCAGGAAGTAGAAGACCGTACTTTCTGCACATCAACGGCATCAACGGCGCTACAGGGAAGAAACCAACTACAATCCGACATCCCTGTCGACTCTTTTCGTCCACGCCGAATTTTTCACATAGAGAACCAAACGGACAACGCCGGTTGCAATCACCAGCCTACTTGTTTGCATGACCCGGCCAAACAGCCCAACGAGCTTCTGCACCTTCTTGATTTCAAAACTGGCGAAGAATTCATCGTAGACACAGGTGCAGCAGTCTCAGTTCTCAAGGGTGATTCAATGGCCGAGATGTCGCTAGGCGTTCTTCTCGCAACAGCTACAGGCGAGCCCATACCAACTTATGGCTGCCGGTACCGCACACTCAACATAGGTCTACGACGTGAATTTTCCCACAACTTCATCATTGCCAAGGTCTCACATAATATAATAGGCCTTGATTTCCTCTCTAAAATTTCGGCTCATTGTTGATCTTGCCAATCAAAAGATCATCGACCCCTCCACTGGACTTGAGCAAAGCTTTTGGACACTTGCCTCCGAGCGTTTGGAGTTACAGGTCATTCAGCCAACCCCAGTGCATCATTCAGCAGAGATATCAGCAGCTCTTCGAAAATACAAGTCGCTTTTCGATCTTAACAAGTCAGAGCTACGAGTCTCCAACACGATGCACCATATCGTCACAGAAGGACAACCTATTGCACTCAAGAAGCGACCTCTGGCTCCATGCTAAGCTGAAAGCTGCCCAAGAGGAATTCTCATGGCTTTTGGAAGAGGGAATCATCAGACCATCGAAAAGTTCATAGGCTTCACCACTGCACTTAGTCTCCGAATCAAACGGATCGTACAGTTCCAGCGGAGAATACCGTAAGCTAAATTCAGTGACAAAATCTGATGCATATCGTATTCAAAATATTAACAGCTTACTTGAGAAACTCAACGGCAGCAATTTTTTCTCAGTGATTGACCTCAGACAAGCCTACCATCACATACCGGTAGCACCAGAGGATATCGAGAAAGACTGCAGTCATCACTCCATTTGGCCTTTTTGAATATCTTTACATGCCTTTCGGACTTTAGTGTGCTACACAGACATTTCAAAGATTCATGGACAACATACTTCGCGACGACTCTGCTTATTGTATGTCATATCTCGATGACATTATCGTATTCAGTCCAGACTTAGAATCTCATGCCAAGAATCTACGAAATGTCCTCTCACGCTTAACCAACCACGGAATCAAGATCAAGATTGACAAGACGCAGATTGCAACTACATCCCTGGACTTCTTAGGGCAACGTATCAGGCCACAAGGTATTCAACCTTTGCCGTCAAAGGCGAATTCAATCAAGAATATCAAATCACCGAGGTCTGTTAGCGAGTTGCAATAAAATCTGGGAGTATTATTGCAAGTTCCTTCCGGGCCTTTCAAAACAACTTTATCCTTTGTGCAGGCACCTGCGGAATCGAAAAGGACTTAGCAAGAATTCCATCATTGCTTGGTCATCCGAAGACGAGGAATTACTTCGACTCGCCATCAACTCGTTAGCAAATGCAACAATGCTAACACATCCAGATTCTCAAAAACCATTTATACTCACTACAGATGCTACTGAATTCGCTATTGGAGCCACTTTGGAACAAGAAATCGACGGAGTTCGGAAGCCTATCAGATTCTACTCGCGTACTCTCCAACCAGTAGAAACGAGGTACGACACTTTCGGTCGAGAACTTCTCGCCATCCACGACGCAGTGCGCCATTTTATCAGCATCATTGGCAGTAGCAGATTTGTTGTTTTCACAGACCATGCACCGTTAGTTAGCGAACTTCGAAACGCAACTTCATCTATCGCCAAGTACCCTGCCAGAGTGGAAAGGCAGCTTTCACGTCTAAGCGAATGGCAATTTGACATCTTTCACGTCAAGGGCAATCAGAACTTCATTGCAGATGCCCTTTCCAGGCCAGATGTCTTGCTACAATCACCTTCGCCGTCGCCATTCACTGTTAAGTACGCGACACTCAGTGAACCTGCTCTAACGCCAACCCTCCTGCAAACGGAACAACGCGGTGACATTCACATTCAAAGATCAATAGCCCGTCACCCAACCAAGTTCATATGCCGTCTCTGGGTAGGCTTACCAATTGTTTACTTCACGGGTACGCAGCCCAACAAGCCAGTTCTGCCGACCAGAATTCAGAAAAACGTTTTCGATTCAATTCACTCAATTTCTCACCCAGGAAGCCAAGCGACTGTCCAACTTCTGACAGATCGTTTTTTGGGTCACAGACTTAGACGAAACGTTAAACGATGGGTCTCCGTGTGTGCTATTTGTCAGAAAAACAAGATCACGCAACACACTCGTTCTAAGTTGCAACATTTTCGAACTGCTTATTGCCTAGCCATCGTTCAAATCGACATAGTTGATCTGATAAAGGTTCAAGGTTTCAGCTACCTTCTAACTATGATCGATAGATTTACACAGTGGCCTACGGCATGACCTCTTGGCACCATTTCGGCAGACGAAGTAACTAACGGTTTTATCTCTGCATGGATATACAATTATGGTGTTCCCAATGAGGTCATAACGGACAGAGGGACTTTCTTCTCCTGTGATCATTTGAAAACCACCTGGCGGTACATGGGGTGCATCTTACGTCAGACGACTGCCTACCATCCTCAAGCTAACGGTATGGTAGAGAGAATGCATGAAGAACTCAAAGCTGCTTTAGCATCCTCGTCCATTAATGGAAACTGGGTCGATGCACTACCTTTAGTTCTGGTTGCCATGCGTTCCCGGACTCGTGAATCCATTAAAACATCTGCGTCACAACTCTTGTATGGCATGGATCTACGCCTGCCTAGTCAACTCCCACGTCTACTACCGGCACAATATGACCCACATGACGAAGCTACTCGCCTTCGACTTTATTACGGTAACAAGTCTGAACAGCAGCCGAGACATACGCCTCGTCCAGTCTTCGTTCACCCACAGCTCCACTGCTGCAAGAGAGTAATCTTTCGCAACGACAATGCTGTTGCACCACTTCAACAAAAGTATCGCGGTCCTTACCCGATTTTGCTCAGACAATCAAAATACTTCATTATTATGCAAGGGGCTACACCAACATCAGTAAGCATAGACAGGTTGAAAGCGTATAACGAACCATCTGATCCTGAGAGCGTTCAACCTTCTACACACGTCTCAGGCTATGTCTACCCACAATCTCCGTAGCTTTCTTTGTATAACGCGTAATTGATACTTTTTTATCATTAACATTACGTATCAAAATTTTTTAACCTTCGGTTATTTTTTGCATTTATCTCACGTGGCATAACCAGCTGTTATTAGCTAACAATTGTGTAGCATTTTTGAACAGTTCTTTGGTATTATGCCATTTCTGAGGCAATGTTTGTGTACATATTTTTATGCAGTTACCTTTGATTTTAATGTACATATTTTTACATTATAACGTATTTCTCACACATGACATCACACTGCCTATTTTGGTATGAACAGCTACTTGGAGCTAACGCTTTCGTGTAGCAACACTAAGTAGTAATCAGCTTCATATCATGGTACAGGCCACATTCAATGCATATCTCAACTTCATCAATTGCAAAAAGACCACTCTACAAATATCATGACCAAAACGTCGTGCACACACTCTAGCTCCTTTGGTCTTATACAAACGCTTTGACGACGATCCAGCCTGCCTATGTTTTTACTTAAAACTGGCAACTTCAGAGGCGATTTACCTCGAAATCTTCACGCTGCGGCTCCCAAAACTTACACTGTTCTATTTTGCCTCACGCGGTTTGACCGACCACTAGAGCTAACAATTTGTGTAGCATTTCCTAGTGGTTACTGTTAAGGGCCCCCTATCAGTACAATAACTCTATATCCATAGCACTTTAACCGAGTTTGTAACGTCGTAAAGCATTTACCTGAAGCTGGGGCGTTAAAACTACTGTAAACGCCCCAAATTCAAGTAAATGCCGTACAGCGTTACAAACTCGAATAGGGTGCCATCAAAATAAAATTTTACATCAGAATCTTTATATATTTTCTTTTGCCTGACTTTGAAATAGACAGGAATTTTTACGATATTCCTCTATCTTGAACCAGATTTTTGCAGTTAGCTTCTACCATCCCTTTCATAACACATAACGCAAAGTAGAAGGAAAACGCGACAACTGAACAGCATAGTAAATTTACCGTGCTTAAATAGCCATGTCATAGGAATATATGGCTACTTTCACACTATTGGTTAACGACAAGTTTCGTTTTTTCTCATTGGTGCAGCATAAATAGAATTCAATTTATTTTACGCAAAATGTCGGCAAATTAATTGTGTCGTTACATCACTTTCCTATGAAATAAAAAGAAAAAAAAATTCCTCTCTGCGAGGCTAGATAAAAAATGCATAACAGATTTCAAACCAAGTTAAGCAAAAATGTTGGGCTTAAGTATGCTTGTTGGTTGCTTCAACAATGATATGATGCCAAGTAACCACTAGGAAATGCTACCCAAATTGTTTGCTCTAGTGATCGGTCATACCGCGTGAGGCAAAATAGAGCAGTGTAAGATTTGGAAGCCGCAGCGTGAAGATTTCGAGGTAAATCGCCTCTGAAGTTGCCAGGTTTAAGTTAAAACCTAGGCAGGCTGGATCTTCGTCAATGCGTTTGTACACGACCAAAGGAGCTAGAGTGTGTGCTCGACGTTGTGGTCATAATATTTGTAGAGTGGTCTTTGTGCAATTGATGAAGTTGTGACATGCATTGAAAGTGGCCTGTACCATGATATGAAGCTGATAACTACTTAGTGTTGCTACACGAAAGCGTTTGCTCCATGTAGCTGGTCATACCAAAATAGGCCGTGTGATGTCATGTGTGAGAAATACATTATAATGTGAAAATATATATATTAAACTCAAAGGTAACTACATAAATATATGTACACGAACATTGCCTCAGGAATGGCATAATACCAAAGAACTTTTCACAAATGCTACGCAATTGTTAGCTAAGAACAGCTGGTTTTGCCACGCGAGATCAATGCAAAAAAAGTAACGTAAGGTAAAAAAAATTTTGATACATAGAATACCGATAAGTTAATGTTAAAAAAATCAATTACACGTTATGCAAAGCAGGCTATTGAGATGGTGGGCAGATGGAGACTGAGATGTGTGTAGAAGGTTGAACGCTCTCAGGATCAGGCGGTTCGATAAACGGTTTCAACCTGTTTATGCTTACAGATGTCGGTGTAGCACCTTGGAAAATAATGAAGTATTTGGATTGTTAGCGAAAAATTGGGTAAGGACCGCGATAATTTGGTTGTTGTCTCGTTGCAAACGAGTACTCTCTTGCAGTTGTGGAGCTGTGGGTGAACAAAGACTGGACGAGGCGTATGTCACGGCTGCTGTTCAGACATGTTACCCAAATGAAGTCCAAGGCGGGTAGCTTCGTCTTGTGTGTGGTTCTGTGCGTGAAGTAGACGTGGAAGCTGACAAGCCGGGCGTAGATTCATGACATACAAGAGATGTGACGCAGATGTTTTACAAGATTCACGAGTACTGGAGCGCATGGCAAGCATAACTAAAGTTAGTACATCGACCCAGTTGCCATTAATGGACAAGGATGCTAAAGCAGCTTTGAGTTCCCTATGCATTCTCTCTACCATACCGTTAGCTTGGAGATGGTAGGCAATCGTCTGGCGTAAGGTGCATCCCACGAACCACAAGGTGGCTTTGAAAAAATCCGTTTGTTACTTCGTCTGCAGAAGTGGTGCCACAAGGTAATGCCGTAGGCTACCGTGTAAATCTTTCAATCATAGTTAGAAGGTAGCTGAAACCTTGAACCTTTGTCAGATGAACTATGTCGATGTGTACGATGGCTAGGCGAGAAGTAGTTCGAAAATGTTGCAACTTAGAACGAGTGTGCCGTGTGATCTTGTTTTTCTGACGAATAGCACACTCGGACACCCATCGTTTAACGTTCTGCCTAAGTTTGTGATCCCAGAAGCGATCTGTGACAAGTCGGACAATCGCTTGGCTTCCTGGGGGAGAAATTGAATGAATTGAGTCTAAAAAGTTTCTCTGAAAGCTGGTCGGTTTGATTCCGCAGGTGCCTGCACAAAGGATAAAGTTGTTTTGAAAGGCCTGTAAGGAACTTGCGATAATAGTTTAATACTCCCAGATTTTTTGCAACTCGCTAACAGTCCTCGGTGATTTGATATTCTTGATTGAATTCGTCTTTGACGGCAAAGGTTGAATACCTTGTGGCGTGATACGTTGCCCTAAGAAGTCCACGGATGTAGTTGCAATCTGCGTCTTGTCACTGTTGATCTTGATTCCGTGGTTGGATAAGCGTGAGAGGACATTTCGTAGATTCTTGGCATGAGATTCTAAGTCTGGACTAAATACCATAATGTCATCGTGATGTGACATCAAATAAGCAGAGTCGTCGCAAAGTATGTTGTCCATGAATCTTTGAAATGTCTGTGTAGCCAACTTAAGTCAAAATGCAGGTAAAGATATTCGAAAAGGCCAAATGGAGTGATGACTGCAGATTTTTTAATATCTTTTGGCGCTACAGGAATGTGATGGTACGCTTGTTTGAGGTCTATCACTGAGAAGAAATTGCTGCCGTTGAATGTTTAAAGTAAGATGTTAATATTGAGAATAGGAAATGCATCAGATTTGGTTTTTGAATTTAACTTGCGATTATCTCCACAGGCTCTGTACGATTGGTTTTATTTAAAGGCTAAGTGCAGTGGTGACGCCCATGTACCTTTCGATAGTCTGATGATTCTCTCTTGAAACAGACTTGAAAATTATTCTTGGAGAGCTTTTAGTTCAGCAAGGGCCAGTGGTCGCTTCTTGAGTGGAGTGGGTTGTCGTTCTGTGACAATATGATGCATCCTGTTAGAGACTCGTAGCTCTGACTTGTTGAGATCGAAAAGCGACTTGTGTTCCCAAAGAGATACTGATATCTCTGCTGAATGATGCATTGGGGTTGTCTGAATGACCTGTAAATACAAACGCTCGGAGGCAAGTGTCAAAAAATGTCAGTTTAGCTGTCTATTTAGCATATTCGAGTGGATGAAAGAGTCAATAGGAATTTCAGATTATAAGTGACTGCTTCATTGTGGCGCCGTTGATGCCGTTGATGCGCAGAAAGTTTGGTCTTCTACTTTCTGCGCCATACGTTCCCCCATCATGATGCTCCACTGCGCCTGTTTTCTGTGTTCTTACCCGTCAACTGTGGAAAATAGCGTTCATTCGGAAGTTCTTCTGAGCGGCAGAGACAGACTTGACATGAATAAAAACATCTGGTGGTTATAGCACCAGTTCTTTGGGGCATATCTGTTAAAGGATTTCGGGTATCTTGATCGCCTCCAACTGTCATAATGTGTTTTGGGCGTAAAATGTGGTCGAGTGTTCACCTGATTTAGCTCGAATTTCCCTATGGTTAATCCTTCTAGAAATTTAGCCATGTTCGCTATTGTCCTCCTTAAAGAGGAGATCCTATCATGCTGCGGGGAAGGTCAAAAGAATGACTAATTTAACTTAGGTTCCATTAACCAAAATTCTAACTCACATCTCTCAGATAGGTTATCTATAGAATGCGTGTTGGGGAGCTGTCTGGCAAACAAATTTTGTGACATGAGAAGATTGTTAATAAAATTAATCGTAGCCTCATCATCAGAAATATTGTTTTCACACCAACGTTTCCGCAATTTCCTTAAAATCTCAATTGACCCAAGGTTTGGCATGTCCAACTGCCCATATTTATTTATTATCTGCTTAGATTCAATGGGATACAGTAAAGATTCTACCTCATTTTGTAGGCCTAAAATGGAATTGAGTAATTTTCTAATGGCCTCAAGCTTCAGGTAAATCGTCGCTACAATTCAGAAGGTAGTTTAGCAAAAACCTATGACAATATTTGATGACTGTCATAATCTGAGAACGGGGAGAAATCGAAGTCTACGCGCATAAAGTATAGTTCGCTATATTTAGATCCCAAACAGGAACATCAATCTCTGAAATTGGACATGACATTCTATTAATCTTACGGGATCTTAAAAGCATAAATTTATAAACAAGATAAAATTTATAAAAAGACGTGAAACGAAAATCTTATCCAAAATGAAATTAGTTCATTCACAAATTTAAATGTCACAGTTCTGCACTGTCGTACAGTCACAAATGTTCTTTCACAAAATCAAAAACAGAATTCTTCGTACACATTCCAGTATTGCACATGAGATCACTAAGGTGTACAGTTTTGTAAGTCGGTGAAAAGTTTTGAATAGAACACCTTCCCTCAAAAACAATTCCCACCAAACAAATTGCCCTCGAGACCTCGACTTTAGAAAGATTCACAACAAGAATAAAATGTGGTATATGCTAACGTCAATTTACTGTACTCCCAAAAAATATAATTAAAAAGAAACAAAGTCCATTGTATCTATGCAAAAAGTTTTGGGATTTGCTTATAAGTATCCTGGAGCGGTCGCCAATTATTAAAACGCCCCGGCTTCAAGTAAATGTCGTACGACGTCACAAAATCAGTTAAGTGCCAAGATGGCTGAGGCTTGTGCTGTTGAGGGACCCTAATTATAGCCGGTATTGAGTTCTCCGGCAAATGCTGAGAAAGTTAGTTTGTGTAGTAGTGCCTAGAAATACCCCTAGAAACTTGAGACCAGCTCTGGTTCGTTGATTGTTGTTTGAAGGCTGAGTAATGTCTCGTTCAAGATCTGTGACAACACCGATGTAACTGGCAGACGTGAAGGTCCAATAAGTAGATGTTCTTTTGTCTCACTAGTTGTACAACAAGATTTGTGAGACTAAGGAACTCTGCTTTTGAAGCAAGTCCAGAAGTCAGCGTAGGTGAACAGTCAGTGTGACAGAAGACATTACGTACACTTAGGGCGCTGCAGAAATAAAGCGAGATTACTGACTAGCATGGTAAATATGCCGTGATTATATACTGTGGAAATCGGCAAATTTTTGCTTGTTTTAATTGGTGCCACGTAAATTAAAACAAGCGTAATTTGCGGTTAACCAATGGTATGCGAGTATCCGATTTAAGGCTATTTCAGCACAATGAATTTACCATGCCAGTCGGTTATCAAGTTTGCTTTCTTCGATGGGCTACATGTGCATGATGTCTCCTGTCATACTGGCTTTTCACCTAAGCTGACATCTGGATTTGCCGCACACATTGACTAGACCATCGACCCCTCCACCGGATTGAGTAAAGTTTTTTGACACTTGCCTCCGAGTGTTTGGAGTTACAGGTCATTCAACCAACCCCAATGCATCATTCAGTAGAGATATCAGCAGCTCTTCGAGAAAACAAGTCGCTTTTTGATCTCAGAAAGTCAAAGCTACGAGTCTCCAACAAAATGCACTATATCATCACAGCAGGACAACTTGTTGCACTCAAGATGCGTCCGCTGGCCCCTGCTAAACTGAAAGCTGCGCAACAGGAATTTTCAAGACTGTTGGAAAAGGGAATCATCACACCATCAAAATGTTCATAGGCGTCACTTAGTCTCCAAATCAAACGGATCGTACAGAGCCTGCGGAGATTACCGCGAGTTAAAATCAGTGACAGAATCTGATGCATATCATATTCCCAATATTAAGACTTTACTTAAAAAACCAGCGATAGCAATTTATTCTCAGTGATTGACCTCAGACAAGTCAACCACCACATCCCGGTAGCGCCAGAAGATATTGAAAAGACTGTGGTCATCACTCCATTTGGCCTTTTAGAATATATTTACATGCCTTTTGGACTTAAGTGTGCTACACAGACATTTCAAAGATTCATGGACAACAAACTTCGCGACGACACCGCTTACTATATGTCATTTTTTGATGACATAATGGTATTCAGTCCAGACTTAGAATCTCATGTCAAGCATTTGCGGAACGTCCTCTCACACTTATCCAACCACGGATTCAAGAACAACTGTGACAAGACGTCGCTTGCAACTACATTCGTGGATTTCCTAGTAATCCTATCACGCCACAAGATATCCAAACACTGCCGTCAAAGGCGAATTCATTCAGGAATATCAAGTCACCGAAGACTGTTAGCGAGTTGCAGAAATTTTGTGAGTCCAAAACTAATATCACAAGTTTCTTCCTGGCCTTTCAAGAAAACGTTATCCGTTGTGTAGGCAACTGCAGAATCAAAAAGGATTTAACACAAACTCCATCATTTCTCGGTCATTTGAAGACGAGAAATTATTTCGAATCGCCATCAACTCTTTAGCAAATACTACAATGCTAACGCATCCAGATATTCAAATACTATTTCTACTCACGACAGATGCTTCTGAGTTCGCTAATAGAGCCACGTTGGAACAAGAGATCGGCGGATTTCCGAAGCCTATCAGTTTCTACTCGCGTACTCTCCATTTAGTAGAAAAAAGATACGACACTTTTGGTCAGGAACTCCTATCATCATTAGCAGCAGCAGATTTGTTGATTTAACAGATCATACACCATTAGTTAGCGCACTTCAAAACTCGATTTATACTGTCGCCAGGTATAACTTCCAGAATGGAACGACAGCTGTCTCGTCTAAGTGAATGGCGATTCGACATCTTTCATGCCAAGGAAGAACAAAACTTCATTGCAGACGTACTTTCTAGGCTACAACCACCTTCGCCGTCACCATTTACATTAAACCCCGTGACACTCAGTGAACTTGCACTCATATTCATAGATCAGTAGCCCGTCACTCAACCAAGCTCATATGCCGTCTCGGGGAAGGCTTAAAAATTGTTTACTCACGGGTACGCAGCCCAACATGCCAGTTCTGCCAATCAGCCTTCAGAGAAACGTTTCGGACTAAATTCACTCAATTTCTCACCCAGGAAGCAAAATGACTGTCCGACTTCTTACGGATCGTTTCTGGGTTAACAGGCTCAAGCAGAACGTTAAACAATGTGTCTCCATGTTTGCCATTTGCCAGAAAAACAAAATCACACGCCACACTTGTTCTAAGTTGCAACATTTCCGAACGAATTTTCGCCTAACCATTGTCCACATCGACATAGTTCATATGACAATGTTTCAAGGATTCAACTACCTTCTAACTATGATGTATAGATTTAAACGATGACCTGCGGCATTACCTCTTAGCACCATTTCTGTAGACGAAATAACTAACGGTTTCATCTCTGCATGGATATCCAACTATGGTGTTCCGAATGAGGTCGTCACTGACAGAGGCACTTGCTTCCCGTCGGATCGTTTCAAAACCACCTTGCGGTTCGTGGGATGCACCTTACGCCAGACGACTGCCAACCATCCCAAATCTAACGCTATAGTAGAGAGAATACATAGGGAACTCAAAGCTGCTTTAGCATTCCCGTCAATTAATGACGTCTGATTCGCTGCATTATTTTTGGTGCTACTTTCCATGCATTCCGGTTCTCGTGAATCTTTTAAAACATCTGCGTCACAACTCATGTATGGCATGGATCTACGCCTGTCTAAGCAGCTTCCACATCTACTACCCACACAAAATGACGCACATGACGAAGCTACCTGCCTTTGAATTCATTTCAGTAACATTTCTGAACAGCAGCCGAGACATACTCCTCATCCAGTCTTCGTTCATCCGCAGCTATACGGCTGCCAGGAAGTACTCGTTCGTAACGACGCCTGCCTAATTAGCTCCCACGTCTACTCCCCGCACAGGATGACCCAAAAGACAAAGCTACTCGCCTTCATCTTCATTTGGTTAACATCTGCCTACAATCTCATCCTAGCAATAGATTGCCTTGCAAAACGCGTAACTGATGATTTTTTAGCATTAATTTTTCGTTATTCTACGTATCAAATTTTTATTTTTATGCGCACAACTTGCGCCCTATTTCACGCAACGTGACCTCGATGAACCCACATGATTCATTATTTTCTCAACCTCATTTGCCTGGCGTGGTATAACCAGCTGTTCTTGGCTAACATTTGTGTAGTATTTTTAACAGTTCTGTGGTATTATGCCATCTCTGCGGCAATGTTCAAGTACACTTTTTGTTGTTACCCTTTGATTTTCATGTTGATATTTTTACATTGTAAATTAAGACTCACACCTGAGTTCACTCTGCCTATTTTGGTATGACCAGCTACTTAGAGATAACGCCTTGTGTAGTAACATTAAGAAGTTATCGGTTTCATATCATGCGACAGGTCATTTTCAATGCACATCTCTACTTCATCAGTTGCACAGTGACCACTCTACGAATATCATGACCACAATTTCGAGCACACATTAGCTCCTTCGGTCGTATTCAAACATATTGGCGGCGATTCAGCCTGCCCAGCTTTCAAATTAAACCTGGTAGCTTTGGTGGCAATATACCTTTATATTTTCACGTTGCGGGTCTCATACCTCATACTGCTCTATTTTGCCTCATGCGATATGACCGGCCATTACAGCTAACAATTTGTGTGACAATTTCTACATGTTTTCTTACTTTCTATATATATATAAATCTATATATATCTATATACATTTTCTATCTATATGCATTTTAATGTTCTGTTAGTCATTTCAAAACAATAAGACCCTGAATTCTAAGTTAGCTCAGAGTCCATTCGCCGGTCTCATACCTGATGACGCTAGGCTATCCAATTGGAGTGATGTATTTCAGATTTGAGTAAAATTCTTGAAAGAATCCTCATCAACGGGTCAGATGCTAGTGGAACCACGGACCAACACCGTCGAAATTAAAATAAACAACAATCGCGCCCACCTCGATAATACAATCGATATTCTCCGAAAGGTTTGTGCTTTAATCACCAAATGTATTTCTATAATTGACAAAAATGCCTGCTATGTTTGGAGAACATACAAAAGGGATGCCAGTTTCCTTCCTTAGAAGACCATAATCAACAACAAAAGAGTTTCTTTTCCTGTCTTACGAATTTTTAAACACCTAAAGCTGCAGATAATTTGATTCTCTACGTCCACGCCGAAAATGCAACATAGACAACAAAACTGACAAAGTTATCCAAATTGACCAGCCTACTTTTTTGTATAACATGGCCAAACAAAACAACGAACATCTGCATCTTTTCAATATCAGAACTGATAAAGAATTTTCGTACACATAAGTGCATCAGTTTCACTTCACAAGGTTGATTCCATGGCAAAGGTGTCTCTAGACATTTTACTTGCAACAGCCACAATAGAGCCATACAAACATATGGTTGCCGGCATCACACACGTAACATAGGTTGACGACGTGAATTTACTCAAAACTTCATCGTCGCCAAGGTCTCCCACAACATAATAGGCCTCGATTTCTTGTTGAAATATCGGCACATTGTTTATCTTGCCAGTAAAAGATCATCGATCAGTCCATCGTATGTCAGATAAGTTTTGGAAACTTGCCTCAGTGCTTTTATAATTACAGGTCATTCAGCCAAAACCTGTGTATTATTCAGCAGAGATATCAGTAGCTCTTCGAGAAAACAAGTCGCTTTTCAATCTCAGCAAGTCATAGCTACGAGTCTCCAACAAGATGCATTATATTATCACAGCAGGACATGTTGCACTCAAGATGCGTATGCTGGCCCCTGCTAAACTGAAAGCTGCCCAAGAGGAATTTTCAAGACCATTGGAAGAGGGAATCATCATACCAGCGAAAGGTTCGTGGTCATCACCACTGCACTTAGTTTCGAAATCAAACAGATCGAACAGAGCCTGTTGACTTTAATTCGGTGACCAATTCCGCTGCATATAATATTCACAATATTAACCCCTTACATGAAAAACTTTGTAGTAGCAATTTCTCCTCAGTGATTGACCTCAGACAAGCCTAACATCCCATCCAAGTAGCGCCAGAAGATATTGAAAAACTGCGGTTATCACTCCATTTGGTATTTACGAAAACCTCTACATGCATTTTGTCTCAAGTGTGCTAATTAGACATTTCAAAGATTCATGGGCAACAAAATATGCGACGACGTTCCTTACTGCATGTCATATCTCGATAACATAATGATTTCAGTCCAGACTTAGAATCTCATGCCAAGTATTTACGAAATTTGCCTCATACTTATCCACATTTATTCAACCACGGACACAAAATCAACTTTGACAAGACGCAGATTTCAACTAAATCCGTGGATTTCCTAGGGCACCGAATTAAACCAAAACGTATTCAAACTTTGCCATCAAAATAAATTCAATTGAGAATTTCACGTCACCTAAGACTGTAAGTGGGCTGTATAAAATTGTTGGAGTCCTTAACTACTATCGCATGTTCCTTCCCGGCCTATCAAGACAATTTTATCCGTTTTGTAGGCACCTTTGGAATCATAAACAACTTCATCATTTCTTGGTCATTTGAAGACGAGGAATTGCATCGACTCGCCATCAACTCGTTAGCAAATGCAAGAATACTAATACAGAATTTCAACGACCATTTCTACTCAGGACAGATGCTTCTGAGTTCGCTAAAGGAGCCATTTTGTAACAAGAGTTCCACGGAGTTTGGAAGCCTTTCAGTTTTTACTCGCGTATTCTTCAACCAGCAGAAACATGATACGACATTTCCGTTCGAGAACTTCTCGCCATCCGCGGCGCAGTACGCCACATTTTCAGCATCATTGGCAGCAGCAGATTAGTAGTTTTTACAGATTGTGCGCCATTATTTAGTATATATCACAACGCGACTTCAACTGCCAGAAAGTACCCTGCCAGATTGGAAAGACAGATATCTCATCTGAGAAAATGCAATTTGACATATTTCATTTCATAGGCGAAAAAACCCTCATTGCCGATGCACTTTCTAGACCAGACGTCTCGCTACAACCACCTTCGCCTTCGCCATTCACAGTCAACTCCAGAACTCTCAGCGAACCAGTACTACCGCCAACCCTCCTGAAACAGAACAGCGCGGTGACTCTCACAGTCAAAGATCAGTAGCCCGTCCCCCCACCAAGTTCGTATGGCGTCTCTGGGAAGACTTACCTGTTATTTACTTTACGGATACGCAGCCTGGGAAGGCTGAATCGCAGTCAATGAGTTTGACTACCAGCAATGCAGCTACTGTGTGCTCAATGATGTGGTCATAGAGTGGTCGTAGAGTGTGCACTGTGCAACTGATGAAGTTGAGATATGCATTGAAAATGGCCGGTATCATAATATGAAGCTGTTAACTACATAGTTTTTCAGCACAAGGCGTTTGCTATAAGTAGCTGGTCGCATAAAGTTAAACATTTGATACATAGAATAACTAAATATTAATGTTAAAAAATGAGCACTTATACGTTATGCAAAGGAATCTATTGTAAAGTTGAGATTGTAGAGAGATAGAGCCTGAGACGCGTGTAGAAGGTTGTATGTCACCAGGATAAGGCGGTTCGATAGACGGTTTTAACCTGTCTATGCTTACCGATGTAGGTGATGCACTTTGCTTGGTAATGAAATATTTCGGCTGACTGAGCAAAATCGGGCAAAGACCGCGATACCTTGGTTATAGTGGTGCAACAGCAGCGTCGTTACGGACGAGTACTGTCTGGCAGGTGTGAAGTTGCGGATGAACTAAGACTGGATGAGGAGTATGTCTCGGCTGCTGTTCAGAAATGTTGCTGAAATGAAGATAAAGGCGGGTAGCTTCGTCTTGTGCGTGATTCTTTGGGCTAGTAGACGTGGAAGCTGACTAGACAGGCGTAGATTCATGCCATACAAGAGTTGTAACGCAGACGTTTTAATGGATTCACGAGTACGGGAACGCATGGCAAGCAGAACTAAAGGTAGTGTATCGACCCAGTTGCCATTAATGGACGAGAATGCTAAAGCAGCTTTGATTTCCCTGTGCATTCTTTCTACCATACCGTTAGATTGAGGATAGTAGGCAGTCGTCTGGCGTAAGGTGCATCCCATGTACCTCAAGGTTGTCTTGAAACGATCCGATGAGAAGCAAGTGCCTCTATCAGTGACGACCTCATTGGGAACACCATAATGGGCTATCCATAAAGAGAGTAAATCGTTAGTGACTTCGTCTGCGGAAATGGTGCCAAGAGGTAATGCCGCAGGCCATCGTGTAATTCTATCAATCATAGTTTGAAGGTAGCTGAAACCTTGAAACTTTGTCAGATGAACTATGTTAATGTGAATGATGTCTAGCCGGGAAGTGGTTTGCAAATTTTGCAACTTAGAACAAGTGTGCCGTGTGATATTGTTTTGCTGGCAAATGGCACACTCGGAGACCCGTTGTTTAGCGTTATTTTTGAGCTTGTTACTCCAGATACGATCTTTAAGTAGTCTGACAGTCGCCTTGCTTCGTGGGTGAGAAATTGAATGAATTGTGTCAAACACTTTTCTCTGAGGTCTGGTTGGCATAACTGGCTTATTGGGCATCGTTCCCATGAAGTACACAATGGGTAAATTTTCCCAGAAACGGCGTACGACCTTGGTTGGGTGACAAGCTACTGACCTTTGAATTTGAGTGTCATTGCGCTGTTCTGTTTGCAGGACAGATGGCGTTAGTGCAGGTTCCCTGAGAGTTACGGAGTTGACTGTGAATGGCAAAGGCGAAGGTGGTTGTAGCGAGACGTCTGGTCTAGAAACTGCATCTGCAATGAAAGTTTGTTCGCCATTGACATGAAAGATGTCGAATTGCATTCGGTCAGATGAGACATCTGTCTTTCTAATTTGTCAAGGTACATACTGAAGGTTGAAGTCGCGTTTCGATATACGCTAAATAATGTTGCATTATCTGTAAAAACTACAAATCTGCTGCTGTCAATGATGCTGATAATGTGTCGTGCTGCGCCGCAGATGGCGAGGAGTTCTCGAAAGAAAGTGTCGTATCATGTTTCTACTTGTTGGAATGTACGCGAGTAAAAACTGATAGGCTTCTGAACGCCGTCGATCTCTTATTTCAATGTGGCTCCAATAGCAAACTTGGAAGCATCTGTACTGAGTTGAAATGGTCATTGAAAATCTGGATGCGTTAGCATTGTATCATTTGCTAACGAGATGATGGCGAGTCGAAGTAATTCCTTGTCTTCAAAGGACCAAAAAATGATGGAGTACTTGGTAAGTAATTTTTGATTCCGCAGATGCCTATACAACAGATAAAGTTGTCTTGATAGGCCTGGAAGGAACATGCTATAGTAGTTAAGGACTCTCACAGTTTTATGCAGCTCAGTTATAGTATTTGGTGACTTGATATTTTAGATTAAAATTGCTTTCGACGGCAATGTTTGAACACCTATTGGTGTAATACGATGCCCTTGGAAATCCACGGATATAGTTGCGATATGCGTCTTGTCACAGTTGAATTAAGTTCTTGGTTGGATAAGTGTGAGGCATATTTCGTAAATACTTCGCATGAGATTCTAAGTCTGAACTGAAAATATGACATACAAAAGCCGCGTCGTCGCAAATTTTGTTGTTCATGAATCTTTCAAATGTCTGAATAGCACATTTGAAACTATTATTTATTTAGAAGTATTAGTAAAAACAAAATGAAGTCAGCGGTCGATTCTTGAGTGCGATAGGTTGTCATGCTGTGACGATATGGTGCATCGTGTTGGAGACTCGTAGCTCTGACTCGCTGAGATCAAAAAGCGACTGGTGTTCTCGAAGAGTTACTTATACTTCTACAGAATGATACACTGGGGTTGCTCGAATGACCTGTTACTCCAAACGCTCGGAAGCAAGTTTCCAAAAACTTTGTTCAAGTCTGGTGGAGGAGTCTGTGTTATTTTTAATGGAAAGATAAACAATAAGCCGATATTTCAACATGAAATCAAGGCCTGGTATGTTGTGTGAGACTTTGGAGACAATGAAGTTGTGAGCAAATTCACG
Organism: Eudiplozoon nipponicum; assembly: GCA_029291075.1. Classification (NCBI taxonomy): domain Eukaryota; kingdom Metazoa; phylum Platyhelminthes; class Monogenea; order Mazocraeidea; family Diplozoidae; genus Eudiplozoon; species Eudiplozoon nipponicum. The sequence goes on along the minus strand of JAQBSW010006423.1, from coordinate 16,102 downwards.
TCGTCAACCTATGTTAAGTGTGTGATGCTGGCAACCATAAAAATGTTTGGGCTCCATTGTAATTATTGCAAGTTTAATGACTTATGACATCTCAGCCATGGAATCAACATTGTGAAATGAAACTGATGTACCTGTGTGTACGTTGAAATTTTTGCCAGTTCAGATATAAAAAAGATGCAGAATTTTTGTTGGTTTGTTTGACCGGGTTATACAAACAAGTTGCTGGTCACTGCAAATGATATTGTCAGTTTTGATGACTGTGTGGCATATTCGGCCTGGACGAAAACAGTCATTGAGAATTTCAGATTGTAAGAGATTGCTTACTAGTGGGGTCTTTGATGCTATTGATACGCAGAATGTACGGTCTTCTACATTCTGGGTCATACGTTTGCCAATCCTAGCTCCCCACTGCGCCTATTTTATGAGGATTTGTCCGTCAACTGTGGAACAGGGAGACAGACTTGACAGGAATGAAAAAAATTTCTGGTGATTATAGCAACAGTCCATTGGGGCAATTTTATTAAAATATTGCGGGGATTTACTTCGCCGCCTAGCGTTATTTTGTGTGTTGGTTGGGAAAGTAGGTCGTGCGTTCACTTGATTCAGCTCAGGTTTCCCTAGGGCAAACCCTTCTAGAACTTTAGCCGTGTCCGCTATTGTTCTCTCTAAATAAGTGATCCTATCATTCTGCGGGGAAAGACAAAAAGTTGACGAATTTAACTTAGGTTTAAAAAACCTTAATTCTAACTCGCATCTTTCTGCTAAGTCATTTATGAAGATGGAATTGAGGAACTGTCTGGCAAACAATTTTAATGACTGAGGAATGTTGTTAATTAAAACAAACTTAGGTTTATTATCAGAAATATTGGTTTTATACAGCGTTTCCGCAGTTCCCTTAAAATCTCGATGGGGCCAATATTTTTCATGTCCAACTGCGCATAGTTTTTTATTATCTGTTCTGTCTCAGTGGGACCCAGTAAGGATTCCACTTCATCTTGGAGGACAAAATGGAATTAGGTAGTTTCCTAATCTCCTCAAGCTTTGGGTAAATCCTTCACTGCATTTCTGAAGGAAGTTTAGCTAAACTCGTTGACTGGTTTTGCGACTGTCATAATCTGAAAACGGTAAGAAATCAGTCTTTGCGCATAAATAATAATTCACAATCTTCGTCCCATACAGGGATATCAACATCTAAAATTGGACTTGACATTCTAATAATCTTAAATGCATAAATTTATATATCAAAATTTAGCAAAATAAAATGCATAAAGCATCGTCAAAATTTAAACATGTGTTTTATAAATAAAATAATTAATAACAAAACCCCAAAAACTGCTTTGACAAAATCTGCTTCAGAATCAAAATCAGCTTCCACAGTTGAACTGACGAAATCTGCATTAAAAAAATCGGAATCAAATTTGCTTCCACAAAAATCAGAATCAAATCTGCTTCCACAATATCAGAACGTAAACAGTTTTAAGAGATTTACAAACTAAATCTGTTTTCACATAATCAGAAATGAATCTGTATCCACAGTTTGGTACAGTCTGTACGTAGGAGAGAAAAGTTTTGAACGACAGAATAACCACCAAAAAATGCTTCCCTGGTTAAACACAACAAGGAAAAGAAATGCCCGACAGAAAATAACTAAGAAATATTTACAAGGATGGTGAAGAAAATGATGGTTGGGTGTACTACCTTCGATTTTAATGTATTCCGCAAGGTTAATATTAAAAAAAGATACAAAATTTATTGTAATTATACTAGAAGATTTGTGATATAATAACAAATCTAAACAGTACTGTTCTCAGTATCCCGGCGCGGTCGCCAGTTGGTAAACACCCAGGCTGCAAGTAAATGCCTCGCGACAATACAAAGTAGTTACAGGCCGTATATTATGAGAGACAGTCACTATCGGTGGCTATTATCGGGGTAGGAATTGCGTTTTCTGAGTTTGGTTGTTTTGCAGTGTCTAGAAGGTCTCCCAGGCACTTGAGTCCGGCTCTGGTTGACTGGCTTTTGTTTCTTCGTGCGGATGCACCCTGATAAGTAGAGTTGTTGAAACCAGAGAGGTGAGTTGCTGTGTGTAGGCTTAGAATTGTCTTGTTGGAGATCTGATGCAACACCGTAGAAATCCGATTAATAGATAATCGAGTTGTATGACCAGTTGTACAGCAATAAGAAGATTGGCATGACTGAAGTCCAAGTGACTAGGCGACAAAGCGTGATAAATGAAAGTTCAGAAGTCTGTATTGGTAAACAGTTAAGTAGAGAGAGTGTAGAGGATGTTGAATCCTCCGCCTTATATAAAATGACCTTGAATGATAAATTTAAACCACCATAGCTGATTGTAACAACTTTATTTAAAAAGAATTTTTTCTTTTTATTTTCCAGAACATTCTTTGTTTAAAGACTTGATTTTTAAAATTGTGCGCTATTTTCAGTTTTTGAGTATCTCGCTTCCGGGCTGGTTGAAGATTTTCGTTTGCTGCATTTTAACATTTCTCTCCATAATAAACGATTACAACATTATTCAATAAACATCTTTCAACACTTGCCTTGTGTTCTGATATAATATAACACTGAGGAGGAGCCTTGGAACAGGTAATTTTATTTATTATTGTGGGTCACGTACACATCAAAGCAGATTATTGCTGAAGATATAGCTTTCCAACTCTCACCTTCCTAACGCCTTAAGTAAGTGTCAATTTGAGTATCATAATTCTTGATCATGAATGCCGATATTAAATTAGAAGATGTATTTCATTTAGGGCAGGACCTAACGGATTTAAATCTAATTGACACAGGTAACCATGTAGGCATATCAGACTCTACTGTGAATATTAGGACATCTAGCGAACTGGCATCTATGGGGCTTACAGACACCAATAGGTTAGGGGCCTCAACAAAATTTGGCGACCGCGCCAGTCCAAGAATATTTAGTCTACCACAGTATAAGTCAGAGAAACATGCAAGTTGGGTAGGAGATGCCCAAATGATATTTGAGGCTTATTGTATTGTGAACCCTATGGAGAAATTTGTTGCAGCATGGATGGCATTGCCTGAGAATTTCCGAAATGCTTTGGAAAATTTCAGAGACAGAACTGTGAAAGAAAAGCCGTACAACGCATTTGAGTTATTAATGGCAGAAATTCAACAGAGATATCAGCCTGGAAGAACAGCGCAAATGTGCGAATTATTACGCTTAGAAAAAATGGGGCGTCAGTTACCGTCCGAATTTTATGAACGCCTTTGCACGAAAGCTTCCAGGTTGAATATATCTAGTGATGTAGTCAACTCCATTTTTACAGCTGAGTTACCAGTTAGGCTCAGAACAACAATGGAAGTGTTTGACACAATGAACATAGATTGGCCGACAAAACTCAGAGGGTTAGACGGCGTGTATAAACAGCAAGAACCACAAGTACATGCTGTAATGGCAGATTCTGTAACGATGCAGCCAGTCAGGGCAGATACCGAAAACCACCTGACCACACAAGAAAGTTTGCGTTTCTTATGTAGGGAAGTTGCTAGCTTGCGTAGTGATGTCGCACAACTTCAGAGTCAGGTCCAGTATATTAGACGCCGAAGGAGTCACTCGCGTCAACGCTTCGAAGGGCCACGCGGATGGGGTAAGGCACAGGGCGAATATGGACGCAGTGCGAAGTGCCAAGATGAAAATTATAATTACCCGCGATTAGGTGGACCCAAATGGAAAGGAAGCACAAAACCGGTTGAGAGAAATCCGTCACCGGGAAAAGGGAAAAACCCCCACTAGTAGGAGCCGTAGGGGGGGTTCCATTGCAAAGGCTCCCAGATATGCCTTTAAAAGGCATACTCAAAGCAAAAGAGGCGACTAGTACAAATAGCACCGAGATAAAAGGCAAGAGAGTCCGATTCTCACTAAGCGGGGATCTTGAAAACATTGCCGGAGTGTCCAGCAACAAGTTCATTATTAAGGATGAATTATCTGGATTAGAATTTCTCATAGACACGGGTGCGGAGGTAAGCATAGTTAGGTCAGACGTGGTGGAAGCAGATTGCCCCACATTTGATTATCAACTATGGGCCGCGAACGGTAGTCCAATTGAAGTAAAAGGGATGAAAGAAATGTCGGTAACATTAGGCCAGAAATCTTCTTTCCTATGGAATTTTCTAGTAGCCGATGTCAAGGACCATATCATTGGCATGGATTTCTTGACACATTTCAAGCTGGCATTAGACCCCAAGGCTAGGACTATCACAGAAGGCGTAGGGACATCAATAAATAATGAGTCTAACGTGTCGGCAGTTAGAACAGTCCTCTTACCTCGTCCAACAGTCGCACATGACTTTGCCGATATTATCGAGAAGCACCTAGCAGTGTTTCAACCTTTTAGTGCCAAAAAGATAGGTTTGAAAATAGGAGTAGAACACCAGATAGAATTGGTAGCTCCGTTACCTTGTTCACCAAAGGCTCAACCATTGGCACAACACAAGCAACAAGTAGCTGTGTCAGAATTTCATCAATTGCGCGAAGAGGGGATTTGTAGAAGGTCAAATTCCAATTTTGCTTCCCCAATAGTGGTAGTTCCCAAACCTGAACCGGGTCAATGGAGGGTTTGTGGGAATTATCGTCTATTAAACTCAGTGACAAAGGGTGATTCTTATCCTCTCCCTAACCAGAGTACTTTGCTCCGAGATATAATGGGATATGAGGTTTATTCAACTTTAGATCTCCAGAAAGCGTACTATCAAGTACCAATGGAAGAAAGTTCGATACCACTCACCGCAGTCAGATTTCCAGGAGGGGGATCGCATGAATTTCTTCGAATGCCTTTTGGTTTGAAAAACGCCAGTCAGACATTCCAGCGTTTGGCTGAAGAAATCCTTCAGAATTGTCCATTTGCGAGAGTATATATAGATGACATAATAATTTTTAGTCGCTCACGAGACGAACATCGCACGCATTTGGAAACGGTTTTGACCAGGCTGGAACAATATGGATTAGTGGTCAAACCTAATAAGAGTAATATTGGTTGCTCTTCAGTTAAATACCTTGGTCATATACTTTCCAAAGACGGAATTAAGCCTTTGGAAGATAAGGTCCAAGCCATTAAGGACGTAACTGAACCCAGAACCGTACGCCAGTTGCGAAGGTTCTTGGGCATGATCAGCTATTATCGTCGATTCATTCCAGGTCTAGCCGGAATTCTTGGATCGTTAACAAGCCATCTCACTCTTGAAAAGAGCACGATCAAGAAGTCTTGGCCTATCATCTTGAGTCAAGAAGACCGAGAAAATTTCCAAAAGGCCAAGGATATGTTAAGTGACGTAACCACATTAGCACCTGTAGATTGGGAAAAACCTTTCGAACTAATCACTGATGCCTCAGATGTTGCATTAGGGGCAGTGCTACAGCAAAGAGATCGGGACGTAGTAAAACCGATTGGGTTTTATAGCCGTAAGCTTACTGATCGAGAAAAACGTTATGATACGTTTGGCAAAGAGCTTCTAGCCGTGTATGCCGCAGTGTTACACTTCGAGCATTACTTAGATGGTCACAAGTTTAAGTTATTGACCGATCATAAGCCATTGATCAGCATACTTGGTAAAACAGCTAGGCTTAATTACTCTCGTAGAGTAAATTCCCAAATAACACGGTTAGCAGAGTTCGATTTCACTGTGTCTCATATTGCTGGTAAAGAGAATGTGGTAGCAGATGCACTAAGCCGACCGAATGAAGCTGATGTCGATACGATATTTCAAGGTCCTTTGAAAAGTTTAGATGAATCAATGTATGATTTCGTTAGTCAAATCGAGGAAGCGCAAGGACTGGATCCCTTTACATTGGTATTGTCCAAAAGACCAGGATATGTGCGTAAGCTCATAAGTGGCAAGTGGTTGTTATGCGAAACATCTAGAAGTCAACCACGACCATATGTGCCATTGGAGTTACGGGCCAAGATTATCCAAGTATTACATAACATGGGTCATCCATCCATTAAAGCCACCATTCGATTAATCAACGACAGATACGTATGGCCACATATGTCTAAAGATATACGGGTATGGGTAAGAGCCTGTACCAAGTGTCAAACGTGTAAGGTGTGGAGACATACCAGAACCGAGATAAAGAACATTGGAATACCAAATGGACGGTTCAGACACGTACACATAGACATTGTTGAGATGCCTGAAGTAAACGGAAACAAATACTTGCTGACTATGGTAGATAGATTTAGTCGTCAATTTGAAGTGGCGATTTTAAAAGACATGACAGCGCAAGAAGTTTTGTTCGCGTTTCTACATAATTGGATATCGCGTTATGGTGTTCCGGAAAAGGTCACTAGTGATCGTGGTAGTCAATTTATGTCAGAGCTTTTCGTAAGATCTCTCAACGTCATGGGAATCACTATAATTCATACTAGCGCGTATAACCCACGAGCAAATGGGATGGTAGAAAGGCTACATCGTGAACTGAAAGCTGCATTAAGGTGTACTAGTGGAACAAGCTGGATACACGATCTTCCTATAGTACTACTCGCCATGCGCAACAGATATAGGGCACAATTAGGAACTTCCATTGCAGAATTAGTTTATGGAGAACCATTAAGGTTGCCTGGAGATCTTCTAATTGAAACTCCAAGTAGTCTTGATTGGGCTTCTAGTTATGTAGATTGGTTTGTAGGAGCACTTAGAGACAAGATGTGTCGTTTGGCCCCAACCAAAACTAGAAAACCTAAAACTAAATGCTATGTGTCCTCTGATTTAAAATCGGCATCGCATGTTTATATTACTAATGAGAATAGGAAGAATTGCCTAACACCATTTTACAAAGGACCATACAAGGTCAAGAGGATGACTGATAAGAATGTCATCATAGAAATAAATGGCATTGAGGATTGTGTTACGTTGGATCGCTGTATTCCCCAGTTTATCTGGATTGACGGTGTGACCGAATTAAAAGATGCGTTGAATGACCGTTCCATGGGCGAATCTGAGGTGTGCAATCCCATCTTGCAGACACATAATGAAATGCAGCAATTGGAAAAACCGTTGTCTAACATATCAAAATCTTATTCTACTGAATCACAGCATGAAAATTATTTGTCGACACCAGATGATATTGAAGAACCAGCGAATGTTATATCGGGCGAGATGACGACGTCAGGGGCGCCAGTATGCACAAAACGATCTAGAAGAATACTACGTCAGCCGAAGAACGATGATTACATCTACTATTAGTCGTTCCTCTCTTTTTTTGAGAAGGTGGTGTGTGTAGAGGATGTTGAATCCTCCGCCTTATATAAAATGACCTTGAATGATAAATTTAAACCACCATAGCTGATTGTAACAACTTTATTTAAAAAGAATTTTTTCTTTTTATTTTCCAGAACATTCTTTGTTTAAAGACTTGATTTTTAAAATTGTGCGCTATTTTCAGTTTTTGAGTATCGTCGCTTCCGGGCTGGTTGAAGATTTTCGTTTGCTGCATTTTAACATTTCTCTCCATAATAAACGATTACAACATTATTCAATAAACATCTTTCAACACTTGCCTTGTGTTCTGATATAATATAACACTGAGGAGGAGCCTTGGAACAGGTAATTTTATTTATTATTGTGGGTCACGTACACATCAAAGCAGATTATTGCTGAAGATATAGCTTTCCAACTCTCACCTTCCTAACGCCATAAGTAAGTGTCAATTTAAGTATCATAATTCTTGATCATGAATGCCGATATTAAATTAGAAGATGTATTTCATTTAGGGCAGGACCTAATGGATTTAAATCTTATTGACACAGATAACAATGTAGGCATATCAGACTCTACTGTGAATATTAGGACATCTAGCGAACTGGCATCTATGGGGCTTACAAACACCAATAGGTTAGGGGCCTCAACACCATATCCGGAAATCGAAAATTATGGAGAAAAAATCAGGAAGACAGCGGATGAAAACAAATCGGATCGCAACCCGATAATCAGGTAAATGATCTATTCCCTGTCGCGCAATATGTTTCTTTTAAGTCATAATCGCCTTTTTGTGTAATGATAAACAGGTTTATCTATTCGTGTCTGTGGTTGATAATTAACACCCAATTCTATATTTCTACATTAATTAGATTTTTTGCCTACTTTGGTTCTGTTGCTCTCCTTGAATATTACGATTGCCTAGAAAGGAAAAGCGTACCAAGCTATAACATATATTGATCATTCAGTAAATTTTGAATTCATCTCCTTTGTAAGTAGAATCTGACCTTTTTGGCAATTCAGGTATTAGTTTATGTGGCATTTGGTATGCATTTTAGTCATTTGTAGCCAAATGATAAATGTAAAGCTACACACTAATGGAGATCTAATCACGTAGACAAACAATCTCCATTTATACGGGCCAGTTGAGACTTGTATATCAATAAGAGCCAAGCATGGTATTTTATAAGTTGCACTTAGAATAGACAACGTTATGGTCTTTTATTGTCTACACTTAGCCACAAAATATTTGTTAGAAATTAGACAGAAGTCAATTTGGCTAGGATGACTAAAAAGGGAGGTTGACACACTATTTTTAATCAAGTTTGTGATCTTGATATAATCACCAATCCCATTGTATTTGTCCAGTCGAACAACATCGAAAAACTACCACCAATCACACGATCCCAATAGCTGGCATTCTAAAGCATTATTTAGAAAAAATCTTTTGTGCAGATACCCTCTAAATTTAAACTTGTATTTGAAATTCTTAGATGAAATTTGCTTAGAATTTTCTGCATTTCGCTAATCAACTAGGAGAGTTAAGTTTTAAGTTGTAAAAGGAAAGAAAAAAAATAATTGTTATTTATGTACGTGAAATTAAAACGAATGGATCAGATGTTGAATCGTCGCGATTTGCGTTCGCGGGTTGTCGCTTTGCTGCATCAGTTTCGCAAAGATCCGATTGATCCCGATTTCCAAGTACGCATCGATTTTATGTTTTTTTTAGCTGGGTGTGGATTCGTCCCTTTCTTTCGAAGGCAGTGCAATGCCAAAAACCCGTGAACGCAAATCTCGTGGATTCAACAAGTAAAGCTCGAACTGTACAAACATTCAAAAAAGTATATGTCAGACTAATGGATCGTATATTAGAAAAATATATTTACAGGAAAGATGCTTATCCAGAATTGCTCCGAAATTTTCGCTCTAATCATTTGTTTTGGACGAATATAATCATTCTAACTTCCATGATAATGAGATGTCTTAAAATAGTGGATTTTAAATATAGAGACAGAGAACTGTTTAGATTTCAGGAAATATTCAAGATAAATGGTTACCCGACAAAATTTATTGAGAATATCATAAACGATTCATCCTGGGGATTTAATGGAAACATAAATCAGGCAAAACGGAAAAGGGATTTAGAAAAGCCAAATGCATAAAAGCACAGAACTCTGGTTCTGCGAATTTCCTGATTGAGTAGAAAAACGATATAAGCATGGTATTAAGACCATCACTTACTATATGAAATAAGCTTTCGAATCAGAAAGAAGAAATAGAACCCCTAAACATGAGATACTTCGTAAATATTGCAAACTCAGGTATACAGGTGAAACCATGCGTCAAAATAGGTACTTTGGGGGAAACATAAAACGACATTCAAATATAGACATATTCAAGGATCAGAACTAGCCCTATGTCATCAGACAAACTGGTTGGCTTTAAAATTAATGCATTATGTAATTGAAATAGATTAACCAGGCTGAGTAGGGAATGAAATGAAATAAAACCAGGGATGAATGTCATGAATGTGACATCTGTAGAAAAAGCATTAGGCCCCATGTTAAATGACGCCTTCTCGAATGGCAGGAAATGTGGATTGCAGGAATCAGAGATAACAATAAATCGGACCTAGAGACCACGACTACAAATTAGAGATAGTAAACGGAAGGCTTTAGATGGAGTTTTATATAGTTACACTGGATATGGAAAAAGAAAGCAAAACGTTTTCTGATGTACTGAAATTGTAGCAAACGTGTGCACTGGGAGAACTTATATAGTTATTCATATGGTAATTTATGTTTACACATTATATATGGTTTGTACACCCATAAATTTATATATATATATATATATATATATATATATATATGGAGAGATATGTTAAAATTTTAATAAGATCAAAGACGATCTTAGATGGTTGTCTTTATGCTTATTTTGATATACATACTATAAATGGTCTTTACACCTAAACATATAAGAATGTATATTAGAATCTATTTACTTAAGATGTGAAATGGTTGCTTATATGTTGATTTAGATATACAGAATATATATATATATATATATATATGGCGCTCAGACGTGTATATATATTGATATTTATGTATTCATACAAATTTAAGTATATATATGTATATATGTATATATATATATATATATATATATATATATATATATATATGGTGATAAATTATTTACTAAGGCTGAATTGTAGGTGCTTAAAGTGCGGCGAACTGACTTTCTTGCCTGTAGGTACACATATATATATATATATATATATATATATATATATATATATATAAATATATATGTATATATAGATATATATATATATATACATAAATATACATGATTTGTAAATATATACATCTAAATATTTATTGAAATATATAACAAATATGTCTATGACTAGAATAAATTATTCATTGAGGCACTCACATGGTTTCTTATATGGTACGCATATTATATATGATGTGTACATGTATATATATATATATATATATATATATATATATATATATATATATTTATAGATATAGATATTTACACAAGATATGGGAAGAACCCAAATGGTTCCTTATATGATTATCTATATATGCATAAGATACGTGTGTGTAGACTTATAAATGAATGGATATTTATTTATATAAGATGTGAGAATAAATAAATAAATATTTCTATTGCTGATGTATAATGTACTTAGGGTGAATCGTATGGACAAACTTTGTTTGTTTAAGTATATATATATATATATATATATATATATATATATATATATTTATATATATATATACTTAATTAAATGGAAAATTAAGTTTATAAGTATAATTAAAAGTTTATTTGCCTGATATACCATTTCT